>QFDD01000680.1:0-39681 GCA_006871305.1 Vachellia collinsii
AGAATAAGAAGAGAAATTCTTGAGAGTGAATAGTGATTGAATTTTTTTTAAACAACAATGGTGTTTTAGAGAAAAAAACAACTTGATCGACTTGCCCCAATCAATGTTACCCAAGTTAGTCCCGAGGTATATTGAGTTGGACTAAATTAGCATGATTATGAGTTGGGGACTTACCCAGATTATCTTGAAGGTCGAATCATCAAATTCCGAGTTGACTCAACGATCAAGTTCAACAACCATGGTTTTTCACTAGTGCTTGTCAACTTCCAATGATGATGAATAGGCAATACTGCGCAAGAGGTGAAAATGGGGAAGAAGTGATGTGAGTATAATATTTCTTTTTATTTATTATAAAGGATATTATAGTCCTTTTATAATTTGTAGCCGATTATAAAATAAAATTAATCTAAGTATTTACTTTAAATATTACTCAATACCAAACATTATTTTAGAGCTTCAATTTTAGTCCCTATCCAATTCACAATTCCAATCCATCAAAATTCAAGATTGTCTATCAAATGTTGTTTGGTTAGAGAAACTGAATATCATATCATATTTTAAAATGGTGAAATGATGAAATAAATATAACGGATAAAAAGATGGGAAACGGGTGCTTTCCTCTTATCTCAACAATAATTACTAATATCCTTTTGGAAAAGACGGAAAGTAAGGCTATAAAATTGTATATTGTATTGTCACAACTCACAATCGTTAGTGTCCTTGTATGGAAATGATAACCCTTCTCTAAAATAGACACATATACAAGTAGGAAGAGTCGAGAACTATCAGCAATTGTAGTGAAAGTTTGGCCTTCATGTAATTGGGATTTGTCTGGGCTTCAATAATCAATGCAAAATTGATACCTTATTCTCATACATGCATCATGTATAATGGGAAAATCCCATAAAAAGCTCTTAAAATTTGTAAAGGACAAGTCACAGTGTTGAATTTGTGGCATTCCAAATTTTGACCCTACAATACTAAGAATAAGTATGAATTAAGTAGGCTATTAAGTTCATTTGAGCTAAAATGTTTTAGGTATATAATGAGGAAAATGATTAGCATTTTTTAAAATTATCTAAGAGCCAGAAAGATTGAGGAAGCATTATGAAACATTATTTTGAGGATCTAGAAAAGCTATAGAGGTGTTTGATTCTCCAAAAATGGCCTAAATAATTATAAAACTAACTTGTGGCAATTAAGGACCTATTTTCCAGAAAATAGCTAGATGATGACTTTTAGTCCAGAACTTTAAGAACTTGTAGAAAATTCTTATAAAGTGTCCCAAAGTAATTTCTGGAATTTATTTGATAATCTCAATACTGATAGATATGGGTAAAATGGTCAATTCATTACTCCAATCCCAAAAATGGTACCGGCTAACTTATGAATTCACTTCCTGAGACCAAGGCTTGCTGCAACAACTCAAGGGAAAAGAGAGTTTCATATTTTAAGATATTAGTCCAATAACACGTTATAAAACAAGGCTTTTTAGATAAGCCAACTTGAACCAAGGGAGTAATAAAGCTATATATTTTCATTAGTCAAACACTACCATCTCCCACACTCTTCATTTTCGACCCTGCTTCTCGTTCGGGGGGGGGGGGAGTTGTGGAAATGGAGTGGAAGAGAAGGCGATTCGGACATGCAAAATTGAGTCTTGTTGAAGGTTAAATCCCCTGAATATATCATCCTACCACTGTTTTCTTCATCTAATTAAGGTATATTTTGGAGGAAGATGATGCTCAACAAAATCTGGTTTAGAGAGGGAATATGAAGAACTCGCTAGCCAAGCATAAGAAACAATAATAGAATGATGTGGCATAATTTATGATGTTTGTTTTATGGTTTGGATATGAGATTGTTGGTAGGAGGCTGCTGTTCGAATTTGCAGCTCCTTATTTCATGTGACCTTTGTTCTGTTGTCTCATGGGGATTTCATAAAAGCAACTCAATGCTTAAGTGTATGACATACTTGTGTATTCTTGGGTCTTATGATTTTGGAAGCCATGGGGTTCAGATTTTGAAGTAATAACTAATTTGAAATATATTGCCTAATGCTTTCAAGAGCTGAGTAATTGTTCTAGCTATATGGTTAAACTATGTTTAGAAACATTTATTTTGGTGATTAAAGCTGGAGAACTCCAGAGTTAATAAAGGATGTTGTCAGAATGATTTGAAGGATCAAATGATGTATGGAAAGTTAATAATCATGCATTAAACATTATTAGCGTAAAGCATACAATGAATGATGTTAAATTTTGTGACTTTGAAGGGGTTTAAACCCTACTGGTTTGATATGTTATAACATGAAGCAGGTGTTTTAAATTTCTAAACTCCATTAAGTTTGCTCATATTGCTCACGTAAAGGTAGGTGCAGAAAAGGGAGAAGGAATATTAATCACTGCCTCCTCTTCGTTGTGCATTTCAGCGCTTGATTAGCATTCGAGTCTTTGTTTTGCTTTCCTTTGCCTCCCCTGCTTGGATATCCGTCAACTTGAAAGCAATTTTAAGTGAGGCAAAACAGACCCAAGTAGTAACACATGATGCTGACGATAGGAGGCAAATGGGTACCGCAGCAGTCATGTCAAAACACCATAAAAATCTGGAACAAGATTTTTTAAAGTCTCACAAAGATCCGCCGGACCCTTCCAATATTGATGAAGAATCATGGAGGGTTGAACTCGAAAATCCAGATGTCACTAATTATTGGTACGAGACGCATGCTGAAGAGGGTGAAGAGTATGAAGGTGACGAGAAGGATATGGGTGTGCCGGACCCACTTCAATAGCACTTGTGAAGAGGTGCTCTGTTTTCTATCAAGTTTTTATGAATGTGTTAGCATGGAATTGCAGGGGTGCTGCAGCAATAACGTTTCCAGGTCATATTAGAGACTTAATCAAAGGGAGAGAGATTCATGCCTTAATCCTCCTTGAAACGAGAGTCAGTAGAGCAAGGCAAAAAAGGTTATTGGCAAATTGGGCTTTAGTAAGTGGATTCGAGTAGAAGCTACAGCTTATGCTGGAGGTATTTGGATTCTGTGGCAAGATCATTACGCCACCATTCGTTATTTATCTTCCTCAACTCAATTCTTACATGTTCAAGTAAGTAATGTCAATACCAATGAAGCCTTGAAGTTAACTTGAGTGTATGGTGAACCTAGTGTAGCTCTTCGGATGAACCTTTGGCATGATTTAATTAATCTAAGTGATGTTGTGACCAGTCCTTGGATCATTATGGGCGATTTCAATGTGTACCTTTCCTGTGATGATAAAAAAGGAGGCTCATCTCTGAATGTGACTTCAATGCGCCAATTTGGGGAGTGTATCCAACAAACCCGCCTAATGTCAGTCAACTTCGTTGGGGACAAATATACTTGTGAGAGAAATCTTCTTAAGGTGAAGCTTAATTGGGTTTTTGCAAATAATCTTTGGATGCATAAGTACCCTCAGACTAGAGTCTTTCATCTTAGTAAGTTTGGTTCTAATCATTGGCCTTTGTTTGTGAGGCTCTCGGAGAAGGATTGTCATAGACCTCGCTCTTTACACTTTCGGTGCCAAGCTGCGTGGCTTCTTGAGGAGGATTTTTAGAATATAGTTCAATAGGGGTGGAGTACAAGGGACTGGTAGACAAATGTGGCATCCTTTATGGAGAAGGCAATGAGGTGGAGTAGAGATCATGTGGGGAATATTCCTGCCAAGAAAAAGAAACTTTTACGAAGAATTGAGGGCATTGAGAGATTAAGATCTCAAAGGGATAATCAACATCTCATACAAACAGAAAAGGAATTGTGGAATGAATATAACAGAGCACTAGCTCAAGAGGAACTTATATGGTACCAAAAATCTTGTTGTAACTGGCTTCAATGGGGTGATAAAAATAGTAAGTTTTTCCACTCCTCAACGATAGTCAGACGACATAGAAATCGAGTGGAGGCCTTAAGAGATTCGAATGATGATTGGGTGTACGATCAAGATCAGCTCAAGAATATTGCTCTCGATTTTTGCCAGAGGTTGTTCTATAGTGAGTAGGATCCATCTCTGAATATGGCTACATCTTATACTTTCCCTAGCCTCTCAACTGCAGACCTCTCCGTCATTCACACGGAAGTTAGTACAGAAGAAATCAAACAGGCTGTTTCCTTTAAAGCGCCAGGGCCTGATGGTATTCAAGCCTTCTTTTAGCATAAGTTTTGGCACATCGTAGGTGAGTTTCTCTGTGGATTGGTGAAGGAAATTTTTGTAGACCCAGTCAAGGTTCAAAGGGTCAATGACACAAATGTGGTGCTCATTCCAAAGTTTGAGAATCCCGAAAGAATGAAGGATTTTAGACCCATCTCGCTGTGTAATTTCAGTTACAAAGTTATTACCAAGATCATTAGCTGAAGACTCAGATTGATTATGGGGAAAGTAGTTAGAAACCACCAGTGCAGTTTCATCCCTGGAAGATAAAGTAGCGATAATGTCATTGTTGTTCAAGAGGTTATTCATTCAATGAAAAGTAAACGGGGGAAGACAAGTTGGTTAGCTATGAAAGTTGACCTGGAAAAAGCGTACGACTGGCTCGAATGGCATTTCATTAAGGATACTCTTCTCCAATTGGGCATTCAAGGTAGGATGTGTGATCCCATTATGGCATGCATTTCTACCTCCTCAGTACGCGTGCTTTGGAATGGTGAAGCCACTCAGAGATTCCAACCTTCTAGGGGAATTAGACAGGGTGATACTATGTCCTTGTACATTTTTACGCTTTGTATGGAACACCTCAATCACATTATCAGGGATGCGGTAGTGGCAGGGGGTTGGAAGCCTATCAAGATTAACTCTTAGGCGCCTCTAGTTTCTCATCTGTTCTTTGCTGATGATCTAATCCTTTTTGGAGAAGCTTTTAAGCCTTAAGTGGAGTCTATAGGTCATTGCATCAATGCTTTTCACGGTATGTCAGGTCAAAAAATGAATAAATCAAATACTAGGATTTACTTTTCCTGCAATGTTCGCCCTCACCAGAGATCAAGTCTTAGCAGAGCCATGGGGGTGGGGATAACTAGTGATCTGGGAAAGTACTTAGGGATCCCATTAATCCACAGAAGAGCTTCGTATATCACATTTGAACCAGTTTTGGAGGCCACACAGAAAAAACTCTCCGGGTGGAAGAAGAATTATCTGAATATGGCAGGGTGTACAACACTAGTGAAGGCTGTCCTATCAGCACTCCTAAGCTACTATATGCAAACTGTGTTGCTCCCGGAACGTGTTATTAATGAATTGGAGAAAAAGCTTTCTGTGGGGGATACGGATGGAAGTCGAAAGCTCCCCCTACTATATTGGGACCAAGTGATTCAGGAAAGAGACTCAGGAGGCTTGGGTATCAAAGATCCGATGAAACAAAATCGGGCATTTATCATGAAACTTTGGTGGGGACTCATATGCAATGGAGATAATTTATGGGTCCAACTTCTCAGAGCTAAGTATGGTTGTGGTACCACAGAGATGCTTGTTGTTGTGCAAAAATAGAGCTCGTCAATCACTTGGAGAGGCATTTGTAAAGTTTGGGAGAAGTTCTAGGAAGGAGTGGGGAAGAAGATTGGTAATGGTCGGCATTCATCCTTCTGGTTTGATAATTGGTCTAATGTAAATAGACCCCTGATTGATCATGTTACTCGATCAGAATCTGTGGCCAATTATGTTATGTTGAATGGAGAATGGGACATCAGGAAGATGGAGTATTGGTTTCTGAGACATATTCTGGACTGTATTACATGTGCTCACCCACCGATAGAGGAAAGAGGCAAGGATAAAATTTATTTATTTTCTTTCTACAGGTACTCATCACTCTGAGGAGAGCATTTGGAAGATTATTTGGAGATGGAAGGGGCTTGAAAAGATCAAATCTTTCCTATGTTTGGCGGTTCATGGTCGGGTCCACACAGCGAACCTAAGAGTGAAACGAGGATTTAACACAATTGCTACTTGCCCTTTTGGGTGTGATCAGGATGAGGATCTTATGCACCTACTACAAAATTGCCCAAGGGCTAGGGAATATTGGAAATCTGTGCTTCATTGGAACAAGTGGGGGACATTCTTCTCTCTTCAAGGAAAAGACTGGATTCGTTGGAACTTGACTAGGGAGAATGGCGGCTCTATTGTCAGGAAAATTATGTGGCCAACCCTCTTTGGTTATATGTGTTGGAACATCTAGGTTTCTCGTTGCAACAAGCTCTATGGTGAGCTTAATACCCAAGGTGGAGCTGATGTTTCCTATTGTTTCTTCAAAGCTTGTACTGACCATGATCTAATCAACAAGTACCCTTTGTATAGAAGGAACAATAGTAGGGGAAACCCTGAACAATGGTTTAGTGACGGGGTTACGTTAATTGTGGATGGCTCGGTTTTAACTAATGGCAGAGTGGTTGTGGAAGGTATATCAAGGATTAGAGTGATGATTGGGTGTGCAGATTCAGCTGTAAGCTCACTAATGTTCCTCCGGTCATTGCTGAACTATTAGGCTTCATTCAGGGACTTAATTTATGTTGGTCTAAAGGGTTTAGAAAAGTTTTTGTGATGTCGGATTGTATTGAGGCAATTAATTACACTTTAATGGGCTATGAAATTAATCACCCCCTTTAAGGATGTGATTAATGATATTAGATTACTTATCTATAGAGATTGACAGGTTGTTATTACCCATGTAAAATGAGAGGTGGTAACTATTGCTGATCGTTTAGCAAAGTTATCTTATCACTTAGATGTTCCCTTTTGTATTTTTAATTAGCCACCACCTTTGACAGAGGAAGGGGTGGGTGAGATAAGTCAAGTCTTGGATTGAGGGTTTGTACTGTTGTTTTAAGTAATGATTTCAAATCCTATTAAAAAAAAAACAGTCGGGTTTCCTTATGGCTTGTTTGGTATGTTGGAACTTTGGTGGGTAGATATGAAAATGGAATTCATTTCCATCATGCAGTTTGTTTGATATAAAATGGAGGTCATGGAATTGACTTCCATCAAAACTCATGAATTTGATTTCCATGACTGGGCAAAAAAAAAAAAAAAGGATTTGATTTCCATGAGATAACCCATTAAAGGACCTTTGCTTGTGATGTAAAATTTCTTAACAAAATTGCAAATATCCTTGCATTAATACCCCATTGGTACATTGGAATTGGAGGTATGGATATGGGATTGGAATTAAATTCTATACTAGTTGCATATTTGGTACAAAGAAATGAACATGGAATTGATTTCATGAATAAGAAATCATTTCCATTAGAATAGGCCTTTTCAATTCCATGCTATGAGCCATGAAATGAAATGGGTTTGATACAAAGAAATGAACAACGAATTGATTTCATGAATGAGAAATCATTTCCGTCAGAATAGGACATTTCAATTTCATGCTGGAACCCATGAAATGAAATGAGTTCCATGGAGCCCATATTTTCTAAAATACCCTCAGCTATGAATTTAGTTTTCTAACTCATGGTATATTGAACATTTCATATATTAAGTATGTTTTGAAATAGAAAACTATATATGATTTCCATATTCATATATGCTTTTAAACCTCATTTTCATATCCTTCTCGATCTCCCTTTCCATATCTATCTAGATCAATTCCAGTATGCCAAACAAGCCATAACTCTTTTAATGATAAGGATTTAACGACATTTGCCTGTGCTGTTATCTTTCAAATTTAAGGTCCAATTTGCACAACAAGAATAGAAGATGATTTCCTCAATGATTTATTGATTATTTGGTTAACTAAAAAGTATACTGCAAATACGATAGTTGAAATTATTTTTATGCCCTGAAATATCGACGGGCATAACTTCAGAAAACAAAACAATAATGGTCTATAATCCTTTTAATTATCATATTTCAAAAATTGAGTATGGATATTTTAAAATATATATTGTATTCAACTAATTAAAGAATAGAACAAATTTCATTTATTGTTATTCAATATATATAATATTCGTATCATTTGCTCAATAAGGAATTACAGTTATCCGATATCAACGAATTGGATTGCAGACCAATTTTTTTAGTCCTATATTGGCCAGGATTTCATTCACACATGTCGTCTTCCTTCTCGTCGTTGTCATCTCAGGTGAATTTATTAATAATTGCTCTTTGAAGTTCAAATTTTAATATTTATGAGAAATTTGTTGGCTTGAAATATATCTCGCACACACACACGACACCTCAGATTTTAATTCTTTTTTCTAAGTGTCCCTCTCAGTCTGTATATATATCAGCATAAACAATGAGAGTTCAAAACTTAAAAGGCAAAGCTCTGAAACGTATGCCTCAAGAATAAAGTAATATTAACCGTGATTAGCTGTGTTTTTTTAATATAAATGTCAGATAACTAATTTGATATGTTTCACATTCCTACGTATGATACAGGAACATAAATTATAGGGAAAATTAATTTTTTTGATCTCTCAACTTTTGATTTGATTGTAACCCTATCCCTGAAATTTGACTTGATCTATACAATTTAGTCCTATAGTTTTAACCATTTTATAACTTAATCATTGACTTTTAATTATATATGATTTATTTTCTAAAATATAAGGACTAAATTAAAAAATGGTTAAAATTATAGGAATTGAGTTGCAGTGACTCAAAATTCATGAATTGAATTGCAACTAAATCAAAGTTTGGGGGCTAAGTCATAATTGTGTCAAAACTTAAAGGGTCAAAAGACCAATTTTTCCTAAATTAGAAACATAATACATAATCAACGAATATATATATATATATATGTTTATGATTGATGATGTAGTTTTGAGATTTATGATGATGATGATGATGATGATGATCCGTTTTTTTTAATTGTTCTCTAGCTATGGCAGTAGTGAGAGGTGAAGCCGCAAGATGTGTGAAGGAGCTAAATCCAACGGAACAGTGCATTCTTTCCAAGTGTCAGGAGGAATGCTATAACCTTGAAGGAAAGCACGCAGGTCATGGAGACTGCAAAGAAAATGTTTACAAACCAGGCATTTATCAATGTAAATGCTACTATAATTGTTGAGCTCTCTATTGACGTGTGTGTCTGTGTGTATTCGAGTTTGTGAACGTACACAACTTAGTGACCCTACGTCAGTGATTAGTAATAAATAAAAGTTACGAGTCTAACTCGTGAACTCTTATTGAAAGTGTATTCGGCGTTATATACTTTTTAGATGTGCAAAAAATATCCAAAAATATATATAAAAGTAGAGCAAAAATGTTATGAGCATTAAATATAACATTTCACTGTTGAATATTCATATGAAAAAATGACATGGGTCCCACTATAAAAAATAACGATATTAGGGTGTGTTCAACTGCTTTTGCATTAGTGCATTCAATTTCATGAATATTTTTACATATTTAAAAAATATATGTTGTTGGATGTACTCTTGTTGAATGTTTATAGGTATTTTTACTCGTTGACTCTATACTTAGTTATAGTGTATAACCTTTAACCAACAAATTGCACTAAACACTAATGATTCGAAAGTAGAATATTTTATTCCTTTTCTTGGGCTGATTTAGTTAGGTAGCAACGAATGGTATTGTTGATATGGATCCTTTTATTTTCTGTTAAAGTTCTATTGCTATAGCCTATAAGTACATATGAATCGATGTATCATAGTAAATTCACTCCTCAGATTCTTGGTTACTATAATTTCTATTATACTCTGTTGGTCCATTTAGCTCAAACTATAAGCTTTAAATTAAATGATTCACCCAATTCAAAAAGTTGGCTCAAGACAATAAATATGTAAAAATGTAACTTACTTTTATAATATATCCTTATTTATGGAAAGGATAAGGGGGGCTGGAAAAACAGATGGAACAGTGCATATAATTAGTGAGGGTAAAATTAGAAGAAAAATGCATTAAATAATAAGATAAAACCAAACTGTAGTTTGTAGGAAAAAAAAAATCATACCCTCACAAATTTGAAGTTTATATTTCGAGCAAAGGGAATATTGTATTAACTCAAGTTGGGGTAAGAGATGTAAGGGCTTGGCTTAAACAAGAAGTGATCTCACTCCTTGTATATACAGTAATATAGTTGGAGTGATTTACCCTTTAACCGTAGTACCTAATTAGATGAGAGACTATAGCATAGATATATATATATATATATATATATATATATATTACTACAAAAAGAACCATTAATGTCCTAACCTTACATCCGTTTGTAAACAGACGTGAGAATTCGAAAAGGGACATGAGAAGCATCCCAAGGGTTTTGTCCAATTTCTTGCAAATATCTCATTCCATTTCCATCCATTGCTTTCAAATTCTTTGACCATTCTTTCTTAACTTTTTTGCTTCTTCTCACTTATCCATTGCCTTGCTCCCTATTTATTCGTTATTTATACATAGCAACATTGTAATGTTACCCGGAATGTATATACCTACAATCTTGCTGCATGTGAATAATTCATTACTTTGAAATTATTCAAATATATTTTTGGGTCAGATCATTTACATAAATATTTCATTTCATTAAAAAAAAAACCTCAAATATGATTTATTATGATACTTTAAATTTTCTTGGGGTTATAAACCACATCAATATCAATTAATCTAGAATATCAAGTTTATATATAATCGTGCTATTCTAGATGGTCAACAATGTCACACAAATAAATTTTGAATGACAATCAGGGTTATCCAGTTATAATTGATATTTTGTTGCGTACCTTATTTTTCATAAACCAATATATGGTAGGTATAATTATAATAATTAGGATTAGTCCATGCACCGTATGGGGCAAGAGATGAATTGAATTATTGAGATTTTAAAAACAGTGGAATTCTAGGTACATTGTATATTTGTTTTATGCTGATATAATGGTATTGATTTTTTACTGTTAAGGTGATAAAATTTATTATATACTCATAAATATAGAGTAGGATTTCATCACATAGAGGGGTGACAAGGGATAAACATGAAAATGACTTTTAATTAAGAAAAACATGACTAAATGGAAAGGAAAAATAATTTTATTTTCATCCCAGTCTAGTGTCTACATTGATTGACTCAACTTTTCTAAACATTTGATATGTTATTATCGATAGTTAATCCTCTAAAAAAGAATCGCTAATTATAAAATAAGATAAGCCAAATTCATAGGGATGAGAAATGTCCCCTAACTTTATTCGTTGGTGTGCTTATGTGTGTGCGAATGTGCTACATCTCAAGACTATGATTGTATTTTTATTTCTATCACCTGAAAAAATGTACGTCTCTAATTTTTAGTAACAATTTTCAAACTGCTACTGAGACAATGAGGCTCATTGGAGGAGTTTTTATTGGGTTCGTCTTAGGATTATCAGGACCAATGCTCTCATTAAGTAAGGTGATGTATAAATAATCTTCTGCCATATCATTACATTTCTATTCGATATTATTTTTGAAGTAGTCTACTTACTAATACGGATGATTTTGGCCCGTTTTTATGATAAGATGAATCTCCCATCTACCTTTTTCCCATCCATTGGGAAACAAAAAGATGTCTAATGGATTTCCACTAGAAGAATTTTTTTTTTAGTATTAAATGGAATTCGTTAATCAAAATATGTAAAGGAGCCTAAGGTATGGTTATAAGCAGAAATCAAACTAAGAAAGAAAATCAGTCCAGAGTGACATTCACGAGGCATTGTTGGCTTGGATGATATGGGTCACCCAAGCTAAAGTTTCACTTACAAGATGGTGAAGTTGAATTGTTTAATTCCTGTCTGAAAAGCTGGCTATTCCCGAGATTCCTCAGCTTCTAGTGTAACGTTCCAAAGACAATACACCATCTAGGAGGGCTAGTTCGTGTCTGGCGTTAGGTTATCCTTAAGCCAATCATCGAAAAGGGAGTGCAAGAAGTGGGTTAGTGAATAGCCGAGGCTATCCTTGGGCTTGTTTGGTTTGAAGGTAGGTTAGGAAAGGAAAAGAAAAATGAAGCTCCCTTTGCTTGGTTTGCAATTTTAGAGGAGGGGAGCCAAAAATTTTAGCCCATTTTCCCTTCCCTTGATTTCCCTCCAATTTAGGATTTTTGGAGTAAAGGTAACTTTAGTGACTATTATAGCCCCATGTAGATTATGATATTTCTATAATACCCAAACCCATCTCTCGATCTTTCACTCTCCCTATGCTCGCGTCTTCACATTCCATTCTTTGGGTCTTGCGTCTTCTCCGTTATTTCACTTCCTTAGCACGTCTTTTCTCCATGTCGTCAGATGTTCAAAAACGTGGGTGCCGTGGGTGCCTCTTTTCTTCTTCTCATCCTCCGCCTCTTTTCTTCAACGTGGGTGCCGTAAAGCTTTTCATAGAAATACAAAAACGTATAGCCCACTTCCTACAATCCGGCCTGAACTTTTCTTCACTCAAAGTTTGGGTTTCCCAAGCTATCGATTGAACTCTTTTTTAGAAATTTTTCTTCTTTGTCATACTCAGAGAAGCCTTCCTTAGCGTCTCTGTTTTTATATCATTCATGTTGGATCTTCATAGTGTCTATGTTGTGGCTTTACTTGAAGTTTGTTTCACATATTTTTTTGTTCTCTCACCTAAAGCTCGTTTCACAGACAGTCCCCTTGAAGTTTGTTTAACAGACGCTCCCCCACATATTAGCGCCTCTGTTTTAATCATTCTTGTGTGGGATCTTCATAGTGCCTCTGTTTTTAATTGATGTATTTATTTATTGTTTTGTTGTATGGTACTGCAGTCTGAATGTAGTGAAACTATGTTGTTCGGTTGTTTGATTCAAATTGATGTATTTATTTATTGTTCAGTTGTTTGGTTCTGCAATCTGAATCTGAATGTGGTTCTGCAATATGCAATCTGAATGTATTTATTCAAATTGAAACTATATTATTTGTCTTTATTACTATTTCTTGTTGATATGTTATATATATATATATATATTGTTTTTGCATTCAAGTTTGGGAAGTCAGTTTATTTCAGGAATATGTTGTTGCTATTGCTACAGTTATCAGATAGATATCACTACTTAGTTTATGTGTTGAATATGGAATTGAAGTTTAGTGCTAGAATAATTTTTCTTAGTAGTTTGATCTATTGGAGTTTGAATCAGGAATTGAAGTTTATTACTGGAATAATTTTATGTATTTCAAATCCTAACTTGTTCATCCTTATATGTTTGTCTTGCTGATTGAGGGTGTTTAGTTAGGATCTAAAGTTGAATTAAGAAAAGATGTTCATAATCTATGTGAATCAGGCAATTGAGTTTATGTATATGGTTGATATGTATAAGCACGATTATATTAATTCTATTTTAAACATTGTACTAGTTTAACTTTTTGGTACATAGGCTTTGAATTTTTTATTGCATGTTCAAAATATGAATTTGAACATGTTGTAATGATTTTTTGGTATAGAGACTTTTAAATATTGCAATGACTTTATGAAAAATATAGCTTGTGAGTATTATTAACTTTTTGCATATTTTATTTATACTCAAAATGGAATTCGTTAATTTTATTAATGAGATAATGTGGGTAAAATCATAATGAATTAAGTCCAAATTAAAAATAGTTGAGCAATTTTACTGGTGCTCCCAAAAAAATAATGAAATTTATTGGCAAAATATAGCTTTTTATTGTTAAAAGATAAAATTTGTTAATTAATCTTTTAAAATATTTTATTTGACTAATTACAAATAAAAAATTATCACTATATCATTTTTTATTATATGTATATTATAATATTAATTTATTTTAAAGCAAGATTTAAATTAATTTAAATGTGACAGGATTAACAAAATATAAATTATTGTGTAAGGGTAAAATAATAAAATTGTTGTTCTTATTCTCTCCTCAGCTTTAGCAAATCAAACAAGGTTACCTAGCTCCTCACCTCTCCTACCCACCCTACCCTCAAACGAAAGAAGCCCTTTAAGCATTGAGGTCCAAGCCAGCAACAACTAACAAGCCAGCTTCCAAAGGGGGGCTTTTGTCATTCCACTGATCTGCATTAGCCGATTTAACAGTAAAAACACCTTTTATAGCTTGCTAGGGGGTTCCGTTCCTGTCGGAGGCGGGAGGTACGCTACCTGCTGCAATATGTTAACTGGTAGAAGGTGACCAAAAGAATCCCAATGCCACCTCCCATCGGTGGTAACATAATTGACAATGGACTTTCGGAGATCAGCTTCACTAATTGAGGCAAAGGCCATCAGAACAGGCTCATAACAAATAAAATATACACAAGATCTATTAGTTCTCTCGTAAAAAAGCATATAATAAACATATAACAGCGCAAAATACATTAACTCTCCCACTTGTTTCTTTTCTTGGGATGCAACATCCATAATAATAATAATAGCAAAAAGAAGCGGCAACGAATGACGGGATGATTGAGAAAGTTACTCCGTACGAGTCAGTTGCAGGTAGCAACAGCAGAGAGGCCCAGTGAGGTGGTGAAGTCACGGGGGGCAATGAATTTGGGAGAAGCAAAGCAGCCGCAGCAAGTAAAGCAGATTTGTTGCCCGCTTGGATGGTGCTAATAAGAAGCTTAAAAATTAGATAAATATAAAAGTATGCTGGATGAACAAATTATTGCTTCAAATAAAACCCATTTTACATTGTTGGGTACAATAACAGGGTTAATGGCTTCTTGTTATTATTTTTTTTTAGCAGAAGCAAAACAACTTTTTGTGACTTTATTTAAGACTAATTTATTATTTATATACTTAACATCGTTATATTTACGTGATTTAAAGAGTAAAAACACAGGTGTTGGACGCATCTCAAAAGTGTCCTACCAAGAATACCCTTTAAAAGCATTCCTCCTTCTCGATAAAAGAAAAAAAGAAAAGGCCATCTCCCTCCTCATTCATCTTTCTAAAAATACAATGAGCCCACCACAGCCTGAGTTCCTACTCTTAAAAGAAAAAATCATTAAGTTGTCAATTCATAAACCATGGTTTCAATCACAAAACTGTTTCTGAGAAATGTTGGGTAGTTTTGGCAAAACCATGATTTATTATTATATGTATACAAGTGATGAGAGTGGGGACGGTGAAACACTGAAACGATGGAACGTGGAAGAAGATACGTACCAAGGAATTTTGGCGTTGCTCAAAGCCTCAAGAACAGGGGAAATAAAAGTGAGCATGATTTGAGGTGATTGGACAAGAAAGAGAGAGGTTTAATTGTCTGGTCACTCTGGTTTGAAGGAGTGGGACTCCTAGATATTTGCCAAGCTGGTCGCTCTTCTGGAAGCCTAGCTGACTGCAAATGCAATTGCCTTCTTTGAGAACAATATTCTGGTTTTGGCCGCACTGCCACGATGCCCGGAGGAGCTTATGGATTAATTACAATGGATATAGTCTAGCTGACTGCAAAAGGCAAACATGACACTTCTAGTACCAATACGCAGCACTTCACTCATCATAGTCTGTCATTATTTTTTGGACCTTTGCTCGAAAGTTTTCTGGTACCAAACTGCCATTTTCCAAATCTAACCCAACTTCCTCGGCTACCTACAACTAAAACCAATTAAGTTGATAATCAAGATTAATCACAATGGATGTAACAAAAATGCCCTTTTAACACTATTTTTTCTTACTCACTCTATGACACTAATCATCATAAAATATGCAATAATGCCCACGTAACTTGAACAAAAACCTCTAGAATGGTAACGAATATATAGTAATATGAGCTTATCAAGTGTTCTGAGCTAACATTCTTCATGGACGAAAATATTGGTGTTGGGGGAGATTTCACCGAAACTTCAAACCATTAAGCCAAATCCAAATTGTTGTTCTTTCTTCATTCATTGGTGACTTGTTATTTCAAATCCAAATCCCCGCAAATGTTTTGTTGATTTAGTTTAGTCTTTCTTTGATTGGGGAATTCTAATTACTATTCTTTTCAGTTGATTGTTAAACTTCTGTCGCTAATTTATTGAAAAATGACCCTAGAAAAAGGTGTGACACGCTAGGAAGTAAAATAATAAAAATATATTGGAAAATCTTTCTATTTTGATCCTTAAATTTATACTACATATTAGACCTTGGGTATTTCAAAAAGTCATTATCTAGCATATAAGATATACTATGTTGTTGTGTTAAGCAATCACACGTGTATGAATTTTTAGGATGTGGATGGCATAATATATAGCTGTACTACTACTTCCAAAATGCCATGACACAACTAATTAATCTTGCATGAAACAAAACTAAGAAACAGATTGATAAGTTCGTCACTGTATATTGATATTGAAAACTTACAACTCAATAGAGAAATATGAACAATAAGAATGAGAAAGAGCAGAAGTACACAACCTCTCTTGTGAAATAACATTATTGTCAAAGAAAACAAAAATGTTACTCTTCTTGTCTTTAATGTAAAACCTAATTGGAGGGTTGATTTTGATCATAAACGTAAAATCTATTTCTAATTTTTTTTTTAATTTTTTTTCCAAATTCCCCTATTGATACTCCTTCAACAATAATCAAGTAAGAAAGGAATGAGGGAATGAACATAGATGATTATGATGTTTTGGGAAAAACGTGACATATTAACTAATTTAATTATGATCATAAAACACAATGAATCAATTTTATATCTTCATGGGCGAGTGTATTTCTGGCTTCAATATAAAAATTCAAGATTGAAAGAAAATAAAGGTTGATGGTGAGTTACCTATGAAAAGGAATTATTTGATTTTTCTTTGTTTAGCAGAAAACTTTTCCTCATCGTCATTAGTCACAATATTGTCTTCTTCTCCTGATTCTTTAACTTTGTAGGATCTCTTTCCAAGAGCATGAAGATGGTGTTGGGAAGGCATTTCACTCGTACCACAAGTACTGCGCACATACATTGATGATTTATACCATTGTTCAAAATCTTCCTCATTTATCACACACCACCCACACTTGCTTATCACGAACTTATTAGTCTTATTTTGCAAATCAACTTCCCCTTTGCCATGTACTTTCTTTATGCACTTATATTTCTGTGTGTAAACTATGAATTCAATCTGGCCGCAGGCAACTGTGAAGTTGGTGCTAGGAAAACATATCATCAACATCTTATTGGGATTGTCTCGCATCGAAATTCTCCACGAGCAGTCATTTTTGAAGAATTCATCTTGTGAAGTTTTACACATCAAAGAAAATTTTCGAAGGAACACATCTTCACTGCATAATGGAAGGTCTAGATCTTGTAGCACGAAGCAAAGAGAGATTCCGCACCTTACACTTTTACCACAAAGATGAGAGATGTCTGGTTTTATGGACACAATAGAATCAGATTCTTCAAACCCACCTATCACATTATGATGATATCGATCAGTATCTTTACTTGAGATTGCTCTCATAGAAATTTGAACAACATGATTATCTTGAAAAACATCAACTTTATTGAGAAATTGGACATTTTGATTGTTGAACCAAGATGGGATGTCACTCTCTTGCAGCCACCAAACTTTACAATCTAGGTTACTCCAAATCCTTGATCGACCGGATTTCAAAAAATCACTAGTGGATGTAATGAAAATTGATAGAAATTATGAAAAAGATAATGGTTGCATTGAGTGACAAGAAAGAGTACATATATGCTCTAGGTTTGGCGGAAGATGTGGCAAATATTTGAGACATGGACAATAACTCAAATGAAGATGAGATAGAAGAGAAAGATTAGCAACACAATGAGCGGGAAGATGGGTGAATTTGTTTTGGCATAGTTGAAGTCTCTCTAAGGATGATAAGCAACCAAGATCCTCTGGAATTGAACCATCATGCAGATTACAATAAGATAAGTCCAAAGACTTCAATGAGGAAAGATGTGAGAATGAAGGAGGAAGAACCCAACTTCCATTAGGTAGGTTGCTAAAATCATTACCACTGAGATTGAGCACCTCCAATGATGGTAAGCAGCCAAGATCATTTGGAATTGATCCACATTTGAGATTGCAACTTCTCATAACTAATTCCTTTAGTGATGCTAGACGTGAGATGAAAGAAGGCAAAACTAATCCAATGGGAGCTTCATGAATACCAAACCCTAATGCCCTTTGAACTGGGCAAAGCAAGCTCCTTACAAATGAATTGGATGTTGCATTTCGACCGTTACATCCATTCGAACATAGTTTCTTCAATTTTTGTAGGTTAACAATGGATGAAGGTATTTCCCTTATAGCAGTTCCACTCAAATCAAGCTCCTCTAAACATTTATTTTCATCAATATTTTGTGGTAGGGAGGAAAATTTTGTGCAACCTAAAATATTGAGAACCTTGAGGCACTTCAAATTACAAGTGGAACTTGGAAGACAAACAAGGTTCCTGCAGTTTTCCACATCAAGAACCAACAAGCTAGTCATATTTTCCCCAAATTCTGGAAGCTTTTTCAATTTTAAGCACCTAGAAAGGATCAATCTTTTTAATGAATCCATTTCCAACCTACTTGGGAGAAGTTTAAGATTTTCACAATCTTTCAAATTCATTACAATAAGTTTCTTATGTTGTCCAAGCGATGGGTGAACTTCAACAAGTTTTATGCAACCCTCAAGAATTAGTTGCTCAAGGTTGGGTAGCATTGAGAAATCTGGAGTTCTTTTGAAATCTTTAGAATAACTTAAGTCGATAAACTTTAACATTCTTGACATCTGCCCCAAAAGATAGAAGTGTAAGTGGATTAGCTTTTCAAGAAAGAAGTATTTACCTTGTTATATTTCATAAGGCAATAGGAAAAAGGAAACAAAAGGTCTTACTTGTGTTCTCCCCCAAAGTTGTGTAATCTTGCTATGATGCATTCTAAGGAGCACAAGTTTATCAAGATGAGCACTAGTGGGCACATATTTCAAAGGATAAGCTTTCCACTCAAGAATTTTTAATGAACTAGGAAGAAGTTTGAGACCTCGAGGAAGGTTCACATCACATAATATGATGAGTATTGTGAGGCTACACATCATAGAGAATGCTTCAGGATCCCAATTTGCTTCAGATGATGAAGGTGATTGAAGATGTATAACTTGTACCAAATCAGTGCCCTAGAAAGCAAAAAAAAAAATGCAATAATGAAACAATGGATAAGGAATGATATTTTTCAATACAATTTTTAAATCACAACAAACGTTAATGCATCTCTAAATAAAAGCTACTTACTTTGTTTTTTGACATCACATGATTAATATCTTCCATTGACCATAACCTGCTACGTTTGCCAGCATCATTAGGTGATTCTTCTAAAACAATACTCCTGCCCATTTGTTGAAGGATATCATGCATACCCAAAAGACATGAACCAGTATTACTATAATATTCTGTTAACAAGCATTTCTCAACAAGTTCTCTTATTCCAAGTGTTGGATAAAGATCACCACATATTTCAAATATTTGTATCACTTGGTCTTTGGTCATTTCCTTGAAAAAACAAGCTACATCTAAAAATATTTTCTTTTCCTTATCGCTTAATGCATCATAACTGATTCTAAGTCTCTTTAGAAGATTGCTTAGAGGAAACTTTTTAATTCTCTCCAGAGCTTCTTTCCATTCAAGTTCACTTCTTCCACAAAAATAGGAACCCAACACTTGAAGAGTTAAAGGAAGGCCTTGAGCATGGTGGATGATGTCTTCACACAACTCCAAATAGCCTTCTTTGGGTTCATCCATTTTAAAGGCCTTCTTACAGAAGAGTTGTAGAGATTCATCATTGTTTAACAATTCAGCCTTGTAAATTTCAAATTCTCCATGTTCTGTCAATACATGCATATTTTTAGTTGTCACAATGACCCTGCTCCCAGGAGCCAGCCAAGCTTGCTTTATACAGAGGTTTTCTAGTTGGTTTATTTCACTTACATCATCCAGCACAACTAGAACCTTTTTGCTGCATACCAGGTTTCTTATTATAGTCATTCCTTCATATGTTTCATCAACTTCGATGCCGTTTATCTTGAGTTTGGAAAGTAGTTTTCTTTGTAAGGCAACCAAACCCTTGGCTTCAGAGATTTCTTTCACATTAGCAAGAAAACAACTAAAGTCAAAGTGGGGAAATATTCTCTCATAAATGATTCTCGCAAGAGTTGTCTTTCCAATACCAGTCATTCCCCATATCGCTATTAAGTGAACATCATTAAAAAATCCAATCTTTAAAAGTGAATTCACTTCTTCTACTCTTGATTCAATGCCAATGAGCTCATTGTTGAAACTATAAGATAATTTAGGTTGTACCTTTGCCCATACTTCTACTGAGATTTCTTCAATGAGTTTTACTTCATGCCTACACGGAGAAAGGAATTAGAAAACGGTTATTTAGTATTTCTTAACTAGGGAAAATTCAAGTTTTCATGATTTTCTAAACTTGGTGATCTAGACAAAATGTTGCTACCGGCCGTTAGAAATTTTCGCTCAGCTAAAATGTGGTTAAGTATATTACTGCTTCATTAAATTAACCTTGGAAGACAGATGTCAAAACTAAAGAAAGAAAACCAATAATGTATACATGTGTTTACACGTGATACATGGGTATGAGTTAATATATTATATAGATACATACATGCGTGCATACATCTAACAACTACATTTATTGTTTTTGGCAAAACTTAGTTTGGTGAGGATTCTAGAAATGTTCCATAATGTACAAAAGGGGGACAATTTTCACCCATAGCACTTGGTCTAGTGGTGTGGACAAGCTAGATCACAAAGTGAGCAAATCTATTCGAATCTCACCTTATTAAAAACAGATATTTAGGGAGAGACATTCTAGTCAAAAGGCCTCAATTTTCAAGTGCAGCCATAAGTGCAAAAAACTGTTGCCTTTTTTGGGGACCATTGGAATATGTTATTTTGAAAATGTTGCTGATGATTTAAGGTAACTGTTAGAGTACTTTAAGTTGAATTTTTTAATCAGTATGATAAAGTGAAAAATATTGTAATGTCTCTGTGGATCTATATAAATGTATAAGTTTATCCACACGCTCTTACTGCCAAGTGACATACGAATTCCTTAATTCTAGACTCTTCTTGATGTAACAAGTGGCATAATTATATTGAATGGAGTGTTATATATATTGATGAATATTCAGTGTACAGAATATATACAAAAGAAAAATGAATATACAATTAGGTATTGCCTTTGTCTTCTTCTCTCAGTCATTATTTTGAAAGGATAAAATTATGTTGTTGGATTCTTTATCTCGTGCCGCCCATTGATGAGCTGATCTATTCTCCTTGGTGCGGAGTAAGTTCATACAATTAGTAAATTAGATTATCAATTGACTAATAATCAATTTATAATATTTTATGTTTAATTTTGCAATTTGCAAATCTTGAATATGACAGTGACATAAAGAGGGCAATGACAATAGGTTTTTTTTTAATAGGAATGAAAATAGTTTTTAACTATGAAGAGAGAAATCTTATATGGTGTCTTTCTAGAAAACCCAAAAAGAAAACACGCAGGTGCACGCGCACAGACAGAATTATTCTTCCTCTCCGGATTGGTGTATTTGCTGTGAAACTATAATTGAATTTAGGTTCAAAATATTATTTCAATCAATAGCATATAACAAAAGTTTTCAGAAAGATATGTTGCATAAGAGTCAGTGACAAAATTACCAAAAAGTGTAAACTCTACAATATCAAAATTTATTCAACAAAAATATTATATATTAAGTAACTAGTAATAATTCTTAATTTTTGCAATTTAGTAAAAAGTTGCTTTACGGAACCAACAAACACTTTTTACAAATAACTAATTCATCTTTTTTTTTTTAAATAATTAATTTCTTGAGTTGTTAAAAAGGCTTATCAAAACTCATGTGCTATCAATATATCAATACAAATACAAAACTTACTGATCTGTAGAGTCATAGCCTGATATATTTGCAACTTCTTCTAAGGCATCTTTCCATCTTTGCACTCTCTCTTTTTTATCAGCAAATCTCTCACCATGTTTTTGAAGGGCAAGAGAAAAGGTCCCTCTTTGATGACGCACATCAGATGGATCAACCTTATAGAAGATTGGGATAACTTGTCTACCCAAAGATTTCTTAGCTTCAAGAATCCTTTGAAGTTCATCCAAACACCAACTAGAAGAAGTATAACTTTCAGAGAGAATAACAAGAGAGATGAGAGATTCATCAATTGCTTGGAGGAGTTGACTAGAAATAACCTCTCCTCTCTTGAGCTCATCATCTAAGAAAGTTATGAGACCTCTTTGTTTTAGAGCAGCATGTAAGTGATCTGTGAAGCCTTTTCTAGTGTCTTCTCCTCTGAAGCTCAAGAAAACATGATACTTCCATGGTTCTCTTATTACTGTTGTCGAGTTCATGGTAGAAGACGAGACATAGAAAGCTTAAGCAATAGGAATTAAGTGGTAAAGGAAAAAAATCAACGATTAAGTGGTGGAATTAGGTACATGCTTTTCCTTGAAACTTTCAACGTTTTAAACATTTTGTTGTCTCTTCAGAAAGTGAGTGCCAAACCATGACGTTTTTACTTCTATTTACAAGTCACTTCACATGAAAGCTTTAAATCATATTAACTATGCTTTAAAATTCACTAAAGGGTAAAATTGTACATTCACATAAAAAAAATCAATGAGGTGATTTATAAATATAATCAATAAAACCTTCTATCTCTGCTTTATAAATTTAAGTTTGATTCGTTTTTGGATAGGTTCGAGTTGACTTGACTTGTAAATTGATATCGACCAAAAAATAAAAAAAAAAGGACCCTTCCCAACTATTCATGTTTAAAACTCAACTAGCATTGGAGTAGTGGCAGTCAGGGATACTAATTCCTCAGTAATGTGAGAGCATGATGAGTAAAATCCTTCTTGAAATAACATTCCAAGAAATTCAATTTTTGTCATAGCCAAGTGGCTCTTTGTGGAGGAGAGCATAATGCCGTATTAGGCCACAATATGAGCAAATTAGGCCAATAGCTTCTGATGAGAGGCCTGATCCTCAAAATATCATTAATGCATATCATGACATTTTTGAGAACTGGCTCAAAGATTTTGATCATAGCCTTTTGAAACAATGATTGAGCAACTTTGAATCCAAAAGGTAGGACAATCCATTGGTACTAAGCATCTGGAATACAGAATGCAGTCTTGTAACGTTACTTGTGGTGTTTGGTATAACCGACAATTATGCTATGATACCAACAAATTGGTTAATTTGAGGTCTGGTAATAAGTAAATAAAATGGATAAAAATATTATATTTTAATTATAAAAAATATTTTGGAAAAATCAGGGAAAAATCCTTAATTAAGGAATTAATTGTAAAATGGAATTTACTCAATTGTACGTGTAGAAACTTAGTTGCATATTGTAGAAGTTCAGTTGTATATATGTAGATGGTTCCATTTCACAATTAATTTCCTAAAACGGGATTTTCCCCCGATTTTCCCAAATATTTTTGAATACATATCCAATTTTATGAAGTGCACAACGTACCTATTCATAAAATCATACATGAGATTCTTTCCAATTTTTATTTTATTTCCTCTCCCTTTCATCTATATCTTCTCTTCTATTACTTTTTCTTCTCCGTCTCTCTCATACGTGAACCTCCTTTCTTTCTTTCAACGACACGCATCACGAGGACAAGACATTAAGCTTACCGTCTTTCTTATCTTTACTCTGTGGTAGCCTTGACCTCCGCATCAAAAGATATTATTCTTTTTTTGAGTAAAATACTGAATATTCATTGATAAATCAAAGCAACATACATATAAGTGCACCAAGCATTAAGGACTACATTAAAAGTCATCCCAAACAAGAAGGATGTGGTTGTTCAAAGAGATAAAAGTTTCCTGCTAAATCATAGGCCATTTTGACAAGATGGTTCGTACAAAAGTTACTTTCCTTAGGTATATAATGAAATGAAACAAACCAATTTCTAGAAACTAAAAGACGGGCTTCTTCAACTATGTCCCTGAAGGGATAGTTAGCCGCACAACCTCCTATCAGAAATTAATTGATTCAATACAATCAGTAGCGACAGCAATATTATGGTAACCATGTTTCCAGCAAAGGTGAAGGCCATGGACGAGACCAAAAGATATTATTCCCATATCACCTTAAAAAAAAACAGGAAGATATTGACCACCTTCATCCTTCTCCCATTCCCTTCTTCCGCAAGTGAGCATCGCGAGTTGCAATGTCCATGTACTAATTAGTAATGGTAGAACTAACTTTTGGTAAAATAATTTTTGAAAAAAGAATTTTTAGTAGAATTTAGAAAATGTGATATGATTTATATTTGGATAAATATTTGATAGGTAATTTTTTGTAGGCAGGAAAACTTATTTGAATAAATGTTTTGAGAAATAAATTTTGGTGAAAATGATTTCAAAAAATATGAATCTTATTAAGTAATACATATTTATATATATTATGATAAATTTAGAAAAAAATAAAATGATATAAAATAAAATATAGAATAAATAAAAATACATGTAAATTAAATACTATTGAAAATTAAAATTGTTGAATTATGTACTAGACACAAGTCAACTAAAGAGATTATTTTATTCCTACATTTACTCCGAAGTCGCCTTAAGCATCAAAGGAGATTATTTTTATCATTCCCATTTTCCCTGACCACCTTCTTCCTTCTTCCATTACCTTCTTCCACGACCATCATGACCTGCAATGTCTATAGGCCTTGCTTGAATAAACGGTGGTAGGAATATTTGTTTTTGGTAAAATGACTTTTGAAAAAATAATTTTGAATAGAGGTTAAAAAAAATGTGAAAATGATAAATTTTTGAGAAGTAATTTTTTGAATAAATGTTTGAGAGAAAACTTTTTATGAAAATGAAAACTTATTCAAATAAATGTTTAAGAAGTAAATTTTGATGGAAAACAACTTAAAAGAACATATATATAATTAAATAATGCACATATATATTATTTTATATATTGTGATAAATTTAAGTAAAAATAAAATTATATAAAATAAAAATAGAATAAATAAAAATATATGTATATTAAATATCATTCAAAAGTAAAATTGTTGAGTTATGTAATACACTCAAGTCAACTAATGTATTTTCCAGCACAAACACAGGGATTATGAAAATCAAATGAGGAATAAAAAATAATTCTCAAGTACAACATAGTTGATCGTCACAAGTATTTAAGTAAGATGCAATTAAATAACACATTCAAACGATTTCCTCAAAGAACTTTGCATGCCATCAGTGAAGCTTTAGGCGTTTCTAAAGTTGTCTAAGTTTCTCCCCACTTTGATTTATATATACTCAGATCTTATTAAAAAACAGAACATAACATAACCCAAACACTCAGATAGCCTTCGTTGTCTGCAATAAACGGTCCTCAATTTGACACTTGGCCAGTTTCCTCGCTGACCCTTCCATGGCGAAGCCGTGTAAGAACACAACTGCTTCTAACTTGTGTTACATCTTCGTGTGGTCCCTATCAAATTGTCAACCATTCTCTAACGCCACATCTCACACGACTTATACCTCAAATCACTCTTATTAATTCCCTCTGATTTACTCATTCTCATTTAATCTTGTTCTGTTTATCTCTCAAGTAGAAAGCACCAGGGAAGAGGGAAAAAAAGAGACAGACAGACAAAGAGATCCGCACGAACAGTTTCATACATGCTCTCTTTCTCTGTCTCAAAATGCAATCTTATATATTATTCTGTGTGTGTGTGTATGTAAGAGAAAGATTTTTTTATCTAATTATCATCAATCATTAAATTTACAGACACGCATCAGCGACAAAAAATGGGGTTTGTTTCAATGTCTGTGTTTCACTCATGACATAGTTAACATACAGTGATATGGAATTCAAAACTAACATCTCTGGCATTAATTATGACTGTTCCACACATTCATTAATGACAATGATTAACAAAGCTTGCAATTGATTAACTTGTGAAAAAGCTAGCACGTTGAGACAAGAATGAAAAGCTGGCAAACATTTGTCACCATCTCAGACAAAAGAACATATTTTTTTTTCCCTTCTGTTGGTCTGCTTCTATAGCAAGCATTTGGCTCCTGCTCTTCTGCAAAAAATTGTCACCGCTAAACACCTGCACAGAGGATAGACCCAACGGAAAGGAAGAGAGCTTTGCTGGCTGGTTAGAGGAGGCAGGTCAACTAAAGAGTGGCAAGCAGAGGAGGAGCTAGCGTGAGAGGGAAGAGAGGAAAATGCGTGAGAGGAGGTAGATCCGCTGGTTAAAGCTCATTTCTTGCCTTCCAACGGTTAAGAAGATTCAACGTTGAGGCAACGCAAGGCGATATTAACTAACTTCTGACTTGAAGGAGATTTTGGCCCTTAAGTCATTTTACCCGTAGGCTTACCCAAACAAGCCTTAGGATATGTTTATATTAGCTTTTAAGGAATAACTTTTGTCTCGCTTTACGTAAAAGTTATTTTAGAGAATAGATTTTAGAAAATAGTTTTTGAAAAAGTTAGGAAGAATAACTCTTCAGAAGATCATGATTTCCACCCCTAAATCATGGTTTTGAGAGTTAAAAGCTACTTTAAAGAATATGAAAATGATTGTGTGATTCACACAAAACCATAATTTTAAGAGTTAAAAACTATGATGTATTTTTAAGGCATGTTTGCCTGCCCTCTTTTGAAACCATGTTTTGGGGTCAAACCATAGTTTCAAAATGTATCCCAAACATGATCTTAGTTTTTCCTCCAGTACCATGCTTTTACCCATCCGGAAGGAGTTTTTCAAGTGAAAAACGTTTACCCAAACACATCTGTATAAGGCTTCTCTGATGAGTAGTGAGAGCGAGGAAAAAAGTAGCCGGGGTAGAAAGTCATGGCCTGACGGACTATAGAGAAGGGCAATGAGATGAACACATGTTGAAATAAGTCTTAAAAGCAAAATACGAGAAATTCTTAAGAGTGAATAGTGGCTGAATTTTTTTTTAAGCAATAATGGTGTTTTAGAAAAAGCAACTCAATTAATTGGCCCTAGTAGTGAATCATCCAAATTTGTCCTGAGTCACACCGAGTCGGATTAAATCAGCATGACTCCAAGTTAGGATTCACCTAAACTATCTTAATGATCGGATCGTCAAGTTCTAAGTTGGCTTAGCCGATCAAGTTCAACAACCATGTTTTTTGTTCCTAGTGCTTATCAGCTTCCACCGATGATAAATAGGGGATATTGTGCAAGAGGTGAAAATGGGAAAGAAGAGATGTGATTATAATATTTCTTTTTATTTACTATAAAATGTATTATGTCGTTTTATAATTTATAGCCTAATCTAAGCATTCCCTTTAAACATTACTCAATATAAAAAAATATATCTAAAGACGCTTCAATCTTGGTTCCTATCCAATTCACAATTCCAATTCATTAAAACGCTCTGAAATTGTATATTGTATTGTGACAATCGAGTAGCTACAGGAAGTGTCCTTATATGAAAATGACAGCCCTTCTCTACAATAGACGCCTATACAAGAGGAAAGAGTCTAGAACTATCAGCTATTGAGATTGGGCTTCACGGGATTGTGACTTGTTTGTACCTCAGTAGTCGGTGCAAGATTGCTGCCTTATTCTCATACATACATGCATACATTATAATGGGAAAATCCCATAAAAAGCTCTTAAAATTTGTATAGGACAAGTCAGAGAGTGGAATATATGTAACATCTCAAATTTTGATCCTAGAATATTAAGAATAAGTATGGATTAAGTAGACTACTGAGTTCATTTGAGGTAAAATGTTTTAAACATATAATGAGGAAAATGATTAACAGTTATTAAAATTATTTAAGAGCCAGAAAAATTGAGTAAGCATTATGAAACGTTATTTTGAGGATCTAGAAAAGCTTTAGAGATGTTTGATTCTCCAAAGATGGCCTAAATAATTCTAAAACTAACTTGTGGCAATTAACGACCCTATTTTCCAGAAAAATAGATAGATGATGACTATTAGTCCAGAACTTTTAAGAAATTATTTTCTACGCTAAAGAACCTAATTAAAGTAGAAAATTCTTATAAAGTGTCCCAAAGTAATTTCTGTAATTTATTAGATAATCTCAGTATTGATGGAGATGGGTAAAATGGTCAATTCATTACTCCATTCCCAAAAATGGAATCGGGCAACTTATGAATTCATCTCTTGAGCCCCATAGCTTTCTGCAACAATTCAAGGGAAAGGAGAATTTCATATTTTAAGATATTGCTCCAATAACATGTTATAAAACAAGGCTTATTGGATAAGCCAACTTGGACCAAGGGAGTAATAGAGTTATATATTTTCATTGGTTAAACACTGCAACATCTCCCCCGCTCTTCATTTTAATTTGGGCCTGCTCCAGAGACGAGAGATAGAGATACAGAGAGAGAGAGAGAGACTGAGAGTGTGTGTTGTGGAGATGGAGGTGCTAGAGAAGGCGATTCGGACATGCAAGCTTGAGTCTTGTTGAAGGTAAGTCCCCTGAATATACCATCCTATCATTGTCTTCTTCATCTGATTGAGGTATATTTTGGAGGAAGATGATGCTCAACAAAATCTGGGTTAGAGAGGGAAAATGAAGAACTCGCTATCCAAGCATAAGAAACAATAATAGAATGACGTGACATAATTTATGATGTTTGTTTTATGGTTTACATATGAGACTGTTGGTGGGAGGCTACTGTTCGAATTTGCTGCTCCTCATTTCATGGCAGCTTTGTTCTGTTCTCTCATGGGGATTTCATGAGCATGACTGCATTACAGCGCTCCCATTGGTACTGTAGGATATAAAATCCCACCTGATCTTCCTTTTTACATGAACCATCAACGAATTTATATGTTATTATTACCCATAACTAAGCATTCGGGTTATCATATTTTATAGGACATTTGGCTTGAAGGACATGACTGCAAATATCCTTGCATTAACTCTTTCGATGATAAGGTTTGAAGGACATTTGGCTGTGATGTCATCCTTCAAATTTAAGGTCCAATTTTCACAAGAATGGAAGATGATTTTCTCAATGATTTAATGATTATTTGGTTCACTAGAAGGTATACTGCAAATATGGTAGTTCATATTTTTTTTTTGCTCTGAAATATCGGTGGCATAAATTCAAAAAATAAAAAATAAAAAACAATGGTCTATAATCCATTTAATTACAAATTTCAAAAACTGACCATGGATATTTTAAAATATATAATATATTCAACTAATTAAATAAGAGAAAATATTTCATTTATTCTTATTTCATATATATTATATTCGCATCCTTTGCCCAACAAGAATTAAATTTACCCAATGTCAACGACTTAAATTTCATACCAATTTGAGTCGTATATATAACTCTAATAATCCCCCATAGTTATTATACCAACACAAAACAAAGATCAATTGACATCGAAATGGCCCCTTTATGGGAATTTATAAATAATTATTCTTTGATATTCAAATTTTAATATTTATGGGAAATGTGGTGGCTTCAACATGTGTGTGTCTACGTATGTAAATATATTACACACACAAGACCCCTCAGATTTTAATTCTTTTTTGGGTTAATATAATTTTTGTCCCCAAAGTTTGAATGCTTTTTTTTTTTAATTCCTCAGATTTTAAACATATGGTTTTGATCCATATAGTTCCATATAAATTTAGATATTTAATAATATCAATTAACGCCATTAAGAATAGGGGCTAAAATCAAAATCTTGTTAACAGTATAGGGATTAAAATCACTATTAATCAAAAGTATAGGGATAACAAATTTTTGATTTTAGTACCTATACTTTTAACAACTTATGGTTTAGGTCCCTATATTAAATAGCAATAATTAATGCTGTTAAACATCCAAATCTTTATGAAACTATAGGGACTCAAATCAAGTGTCAGAAGGATTGCTTCAAGCTTAAAGGAGACGAAGGTTGCGGAGAATGCGTAGAAAATGTTGACAAACCTGGCAGTTATTGATGCGAATGTATCTATAATATAATTGTTGAGCTCTCTATTGACATGTGTGTTTGTGCGCGCGCATGTTTGTGTACGTACGCAAATTTTAATTTGGGTCCCTGCGAGTCTTGGTGTTTCATATCCCGTTGTATATTTCCTGTCGGTCCTAACTATAGGACTTACTTTGTAGTGTAAGACGGAGGGTGTATCATATATACTTAAGGAGTAAGATGCAAAAGTGTATAGAAACTCTTAAGAGCATCATGTACTTTTTAATGGACTAAAATGCGATGATATTCAAAATAAGACAAAAATATCATGATCGTTAAATATTACTTAACACTGTTAAATATGCATATACAAAAATAGTATATGTTCAACAACAAAAAGTAATGATATTAGGTCACATTTAATGGCTTTTGCATTTTTGCATCTAGTTTTGGATCTCCAAGAGTATTTTTGTACCTCCGAAGAGCATATAGTGCTAGATACACTTTTAGTAAAAATTTATAGATATTTTTACACCTTAACCTTATACTTAATTATAGTGTATAGTGTATGTCTTTAAGCAACAAATGGCAGTGAATACTAATGATTCAAAAGTAGCAACTAATGGAATTTTTGATATGGACCTTTTATTTTCTGTTAAAGTTCTATGGGCTAGAAGTACATATGCATGGATGTATCATAGTTAACTCAATTCACTCCTCCTATTCTTGATTAGTATAATCTAATATACTCCCTAGGTGCCTTCAATTTAAAATATAAACTTTAAATTAAATAACTTGTGCAATTCAAAAGGTTGTTAGACAATAAATGTATAACAATGTACTTTACCTTTCTAATATATACTCTTATTTATGGAAAAAGGTGAGTGGGAGAGAGAATAGCTGGAAAAAGCAAAGTTCAAAAAACCGGACTGGACCGGCCGGTCCGACCGGTGAACCGGCGAACCGGTCCATGGTCCAGTCCGGTTCATTGGAAAACCGGGGACCGGGTTGACCCGGATCAACCCGGTCAACCCGGTAAAAAAACCAGGTTGGCCGGGTCACACTTTTTTTTTTTGCTTTTTTTTTTTAATGTGATTCCTTTGCTTTGTTTTTTTTTGAAACTATGTTAAGGTCCCATGCAACAAAATTAATATTAGAAAAAAGAGCATCATTGACAAGTGAATGAGTTATTAGTAGCAACTTTTGAGACATTTCTAATATTAATTTTCTTGTATAAGACCTTAATGCAATTTTTCTCTTTTTTTTTATTGTTTTTATCAATATTTAGTGACAAAGGGAAAAATTAGATGTTGTTTCTTCCTTTCCTGTTTTTTTTTACTACAAACATGATTTTTTTTATGATTGATTCTTAACGTTTTATGGTTGATGAATGAATTTTAATGATGTTTTTTTTATTATGAATGATTATTAATTACAATAACTAAAAGATTTTAACTGATAAAGATGAATATTTTGAAATTAAACATTATTAAAAGTATTATATTTTAATATTATCAATTAAATGTCATTATTTTAATAGGCCGGTCTGACCCCGGTTTGACCCCGATCTGACCCATTAACCCTTGACCCATTGCCTCGACCGGTTCAATGCCCGGTCCGGTTTTTTGAATCTTGGGAAAAAGGGATGAGATGGTGCATATAATTAATGGAAGGTAAAAGTAGAAGAAAAACGCATTAAATAATAAGGAAAAACCAAACTGTAGCTTATAAAAAAAATCATACCCTAACAAATTTGAGTTTTATATTTCCAACAGAGGGAGTATAGTATTAATTAAAGTTGGGGTGCGACATGAGTTGAATCTATTTGTTTTATATTGATAATGATATTGACGTTTTACTTTTAGCATATAAATATAGAGTAAATTTCATCACATAAACGGCTCACAAAGGATAAATATGAAAATGGTTTTTAATTGAGAAAACATGAATAAATGGAAAGGAAAAATAATTTTATTTTCATCTGAGTCTAGTGTCTACATTGATTTACTCAAATTCTCTGAACACTTAATATATTTTAGGATGGAGGTGCAAATATAGTAATAAATTTTTTTTTTTTTGGAGTGGAAAAGGATGGACTTTATTTCATCAAATATTGACAGACGGAAGTACGTGGGGTGGTGAATAGAAAGAAAACAAGCAATGAAAACTACATGAAATTAGGCTACTAGAGTAGTCTAATGAAAAACCATAGCTTGAACGGTATGCTCAGTCAAAGAAAGAACTTCGTTGATGAGGTGAGGAGCGTAAACACTTTCTTCCCCAAAAAGCTGGAGGTTTTGAGCTTGCTAGAGCTTCCAACATAGAATACCAAATGTGATGCACCAAGCAAGGTTTTTAGAGCGAAGTGAAAGGTGATCAGTCAACCACTTGTTGAAAGGCTGGCTGTAGAATTGTGAGTGAAGATGACTAGGTTAGAGGAGATTCCAGCAAGATGAGGCTAGTGTGCAATGGCGGAGAACATGGTTCAAATCCTCAAGAGCTTGCCCGCATAGTTCACAATAGTCATCTATGGCCATACGCCGCTTGACTCGTTATGTATTCGTGAGTAGCTTATTACTGAGAGCTAACCAGAGGAAGGTGCGCACTCGTTGTGATCCTAGCCACTTCCAAGCTAGGTCCCATAGCGTACTCTCATCATTCCAGCCATGCACATAATTTGTCGATATGCATAATGAATTGTGAATTCTCCATTGCTTGTTAATTGCCAAGAGCATGATACATTATGCTCTTCCCCTATCAAAGGCTTAATTTTAGCGATTTGGTCCAAAAGTGTGGTTGGAAGAAGGTGCCTAAATTCTTGCCAGTTCCAGTCACCAGAGGATAAGACAGAATGAAGGATGCTCTTTTGTAAATCCTCATTGTAGATAGGGGCTAAGGTGAGGTGACACGAAGGGCCAAAGTCCCCCACCCAGTTGTCAGACCAAAACCAGATATGATGACCATATCCAATCTTCCAAACCAAACCCAGGCTAACATCTTCCCACACAGAGAGCAGACTCTTCCAGAGGTAAGAGGCTGATTGAGGTTTAGTTGAGGGAGGAGTGTGTTGATACTAACCATACTTTGCACGTAAGATCTGAACCCAAAGCAAGTGTGCTTGGGTGATTATGCCATACACAAGCTTCATCAAGAAAGCTGAGTTTTGTCCTACAATATCTTTTGTACCACTTCCTCCACATTGTTTAGGTTGACACATGGTACTCCACTTAATAAGATGCACTCTGCTATGATCCTCTGTATATCCCCACATAAAGTTTCGAATTAGAGCTTGAATCCTAGCACAAGAAGAGAGAGATACCCTTGTCATTTGCATAGCATAAAGAGAAACAATAGATAGGAAAAATTGGGCCAATCTAAGTCTTCCAGCAAAGGATAGTGATTTCACCTTCCAACCAGATAGTTTTTTTCATAACCTCTCCTCAATGCAATGATATGTCTCCCTAGTGACTCGGCTATGCAGGAGGGGAACCCCAAGATAATGGCTAAGGTTATCTGTTTTAGTGAAGTTCAATCTTACAAAAATTGCATTAGCTTCCTGAATAGGAACATTTTTGGAGAAATAGACTCGCGTTTTAACCTCACTGACCTTCTGTCCCAATGAAAGACAAAAATCAGATAGGATTTGAAGGATGAGCTCAATCTGCTGAGGCATCGTTTCACTAAAGAGGATTAAATCATCAGCAAAAAAGAGGTGCGAGAGTGGTGGCCCCTCCTTCCCCATGCGAATTGGTTTCCACGAACCATTATCAACTACTTGTTTTATGGTTTGTGATAGTCGCTCCATACAAAGCACGAAAATGTAGGGTGAAAGTGGATCTCCCTGCCTGATTCCTCTCTGTGGGGAGAAAGAGTTAATTGGGACACCATTCCATAAAACTTGCATGGTAGAAGTAGTGACCCATTCCATGATGATTCGGATGATATTTGGTGGAAGACAGGCTTCCCTCAAAGTATCCTCAAGAAAGTCCCAACGGAGCTTGTCAAAAGCTTTTTCTAGATCAACTTTTATTGCCATCCAACCCTTTTTGCCTTGCTTTCTTTGCATTGGATGTATAGCTTCATGTGAAATGACAATATTATCTATAATGCTTTGTCCTGGTATAAAGATGAATTGGTAGGGGAGGGTAAGCATAGGCATAATACATTTAAGCATGTTAGCTATGATTTTCGTGAGAAGTTTATATATTGTAGTGCACAAGCTAATCGGGTGAAATTCCTTAAGGGTCTGAGGATTGTCCACTTTGGGGGATCAAAGCAATCTGAGTATTGTTGAATCTGCGATCAATGTGGGCTCCCTCAAAAATGGCCTTTATCTCTTGAAATATAGACTCACCAACTATCTCCCATTATGATTGGTAGAATAAAGCATGCAATTCGTCAACTCCAGGGACTTAAGTGGTGACATGTCAACAAGGGCTTGTTTTGTGTCCTCCTTTGTGATAGGACAATCAAGCATAGACAAACTGGAAGAGGGTACCATAGGGAACAAACCTGTAGTGGAGTAAGGGATCATATGGGTCTGATTAGTGGAGAAGAGCTGTCTAAAATAATCAAAAGCCATTACACATAGTCTCTGTTGATCAGCTTCCCAGCTTCCATCTTCTTGTCTAAGCATAGCAGCTCGACCATGCCTCCTTCGGATTAAAGCCTTCGTGTGGTAAAAACTAGTGTTACGGTCACCGTCTTTGATCCATTGGCTCCGTGATTTTTGCAACCACAATAATTTCTCCTGTAAACACACCATTTCATATTCAGCAAGAAGAGTCCGTTCCACCTCCAGAAGGTGAGGGGAGAGTGGGTGTTTCTCCAAAAAATGTTGAACTCCATTGATGCACTTTCGAAGGGATCGCTTATTTTGTCCTATCATGCCAAAAACATCCCTGTTCCACTTCTGAGCTGTTAAAACAAAGGAATCAATTTTATCTGCTAGATAGTAATTAGTATTCCAATGGGTTGTAACAAGGTCTTTGAAAGTGGGGTGTAGGTTCCAAGGTGCTAGGAAACGAAAAGGTCTATGTTGAAGCCCTCTTTCACTGTCAGGCTTGATAAGGATAGGCCGGTGAACACACTGAATTTTTGGCAGGTGCATGACCTTGGTGTTTTGGTAGTTCTGCACCCACTTCCGGTTACCTAAGGCACGATCAAGGCGTACTAGCAGGCTACCTCTTTGCCATGTATATTTTGGACCAAAAAGCCCAAGTCAATCAGCCCAGTTTTATAAAGAAAAGCCTTAAATGCTATACACCCATGATTTCTATGGCAAGAGCCACCCTGACGTTCTTGGGAAGAGATGGTGGCATTGAAATCTCCTGCAAGCAACCATGCGTCGTTCGAATAAATTGGGAGAAGGAGAAGATCCCGCCAAAGATTAGCTCGAATGGAGGAGGTGGGACTCCCATAGATAGAGATAAAAAAGAAAAGGTGATTAACCAGGTCGTCATTGATACCAGAGTGAATAAATTGTTGATGATTATATAAAATATCCACCCTTATAGCATATGTCCATAATAACCATATTCCTCCAGAAAAACCCACAGCTTCAACACGGTGCAAATTGGGATAGCCTAATTTTTTAACAACCCGATCATCTGTTAATCCAGATATTTGTGGTTCCAGGAGAGCAACCAAAACTGGTTGATACCCATGGAGTAGGGATTGAAGAGCCCTATGGAAACTCACTGACCCTGTACCTTGGCAATTCCAAACAAAAAATAGATTTATTCATTTTTTTTAAAAAAAGAGGAGAGACTTACAGCTCCATCTCATATCTCTCTGAGGTTGAATCATCATCCAGGCCTGACTCCATTGCTTACAAAAAGGCTGGCTCATAATCAGAAGTAATTGGAGCATCGAGAGACTTTGCCAAAGCTTTTGTAAGCTCTTCCGATGGTGTCCCTATCTCAGGCCTCAATTTAGTTTTGAGAGCCTTTATTTGCACATTGGGCTTCATATTGTGGCCCACTCTAATAGAGCTCTTATATGGTGGTTTAGGCTTACATTTTCTTGGCCAGATACTATAGGTGGATTGGATTGTGGAAGAGAGGGTTTAGAGGTAATGGAGTTCAAGGCTATGGTTACGGGTTTTGTCCTGGGGGTTCTGCAAGTGTCAATGGTGGAGACGGCTGTATGTTTGGTTGGGTCTAGCGTTGAGGTAAGACAAATTTTTTGGTAAGGGAGTCGAAAATAGTTTTAGAGGATTTGGCAATTGACTTGGATTGGGAAGGCACGGTTTTCTTGGGGCTAGATTGCTTTGCATATTTACTTGTTTTAGATGGCATTGACTTGGTATACTCTTCTTGTTGCGCCTCACTTTTGACAGCATCAAAGGCTGGAACAGACATGCTTTCCTTGTTATCATCTAAGTGGCTAAGCATGCTGAAATGATTACCACCGTTTTCATGATTGAGGATACTGTGCTCAACCTGCCTTTTGCTACATCTGCCAAGCCTCCCGTTCCTAGTAGGCGCTTTCATCCATGCTCCAAAAAGTTGATCTTCTCTATCTTTGGATTGACTTGGCCCGCTGCCCGAAGCTGCCGATACGGAGGAGACAGTCGTCGAAGTATTTTTTGGTGGAACAGTGAAGGTCGAAACAGTCACATGCTGCTACAGCTTAATCGAGCAGGATGCCTCTAAGTGGTTGTAGCAGCCATAATGGCAGCGAATTGTAGGAAGCCCTTCATATTCAACAAACTGTGTTACTCCATCAAGCTTGATCTTAGATATTAACGGCTTAGTGAGATCGATTTTCATAGAAAGCCAAGCAAAACGCGCCTTATCAACTCCTTCCATATTGTAGTCGATTTTCAGAACCTATCCAATCACCTCACCAATAGCCCTCAAAACACTCTAATGGTAGTAGGGGTATAGGAGCCTCGGAAGATGGACCCACCCGTAGACTTGCTTTATCCTAAGGTTCATTGGTGAGAATGTTGGTTCCCATGGATGAACTGTCAAATAGTGCCCGAGCACCACCCATGGGCCTCCAAGCATGGCTTTCTGGTAGTCAGCCTCTTCTTCAAACTTAACCATGAAGCACCCACAATCAAGTTCGGTCAACTTGAAAGTGCCGGTGGGTTCTCATAAATTAATGATCTTCGTGTATAATGTGTCTTGTTGAATGAAGCGACCTAGAATTTTCACCACAACTGCATACTGCATGCATTGGGTCATAAAATCCTTAACACACCGAGAGAAAGTGATAGTTGGTATGATTCCTTCCATGGTGACATGAAAATCATCAGTCGAGACTTGAAGATCAACTTTCTGACCTTTTTTATTGTGATGTGATGCTGCAGCATTTCCCATTAGTTTATCTTTAAAGGAGGTAGTGTGGTAATCATTCACGCCTTGAGGTTATGAGTAGACCTTGTCATCTTCCATTGCCCTTGGTAATGGAGATTGGGTAGCGGCAACTTCATCAGTAGAGGTCTTTGTCTGGACGGGAGGGCAGTTTGCATGAACATCGTCTTTGGTTGTGTCATCCTCGGATCTCATCAAAGTATCAACATCTTTATCTCTGATATTTACTTTCTTGGTTGTACGATTATTGTCCATGTTTGCGTTAGGTGAATGATCTTTACTCTCTTTCCATCCTCTATATCGTTCCCGAGGCTTTCACTATTTGGGTAGTAATAAACTTTTTTCGTATGAGCTTGGCACCATAATGTTTACTTACGTGTAAAAATATACATAAACCATAAACCGGGGTAAAAAAGACAACACCGGTCAACATCTATTAACTTTTAATTCAGTGAGCCCCACACTATTGTTCAGTATCCTCAATACCCAATCACAATGCACCAACTCATATTAATTTTACTACCCCTCTCGTCCTCCCTCCCTCCCTCCCTCCTGTTAGTCATTTAAATGATTTTTTTTTAAAAAAAACTCCTTGCTTTCTCTCTCTCTCTCTTCTCCTCCCACTTCTCCGACTGACTTCTAAAATCCTCCTCCCCTCCCTTCCCTCTCCTTTTCTCTCTTGTTTATCATTTTAGGACTCAAGTTGTGTGTGTGTATTCAAAGAAAAATAATCTATTTAGTGTTTTCCTTTCGTCTTTGAAAACAATGGAAAACAAATCCATTGTATCGTTGTTCTCTTTTCTAAAGGTTAGGTTTTTGATGGTGAAGGGTTTAAGTGCAGGCAAAGGAGAGATGTGGAAGTTCCTGATGGTAAGGCCTACCATTAGCTTTCAAGAACTAATGAACTCCGGCTCGAAGTAGAGAGGACGGGATTTGGAGATTAGGCCGTGGAAAATAGAATCAGAGGTAAAGTAAGAAGGTCGGCAGGACGGTCAAGGTTGAGGAGGCCTAAGGTGGCATAGGTGAGGTAGATATATGGGGCCCACCGAATTTGGAAGTTAGAGTTTTAGAGAGGCGGGAGAGAGAGAGAAAGCAACGAGTAATTTCTTGAAAAATAATCATTCTAGAGAGAGAGAGAGGATGACAAGTGGAGTAAAATTAATGAGTTGGTGCATTGTGATTGGACATAGAGTATAAAAGAGGACACCTGGACAATAGTGTGGGGTCCACTGAATTAAAAGTTAACGTCTATTTTTTTCTTGCCAACAAACGATTCAATTAAAATAAAACATCCAAACATACAAGAGTCTTGAAACATTATGATGCCAAATACTCCTACCAAAAAAGCTCATTGTTAAATTTGTACATTCTCCCTATGTTTTTTTATAGATAGTTAATCTTTAAAAAAAGTAATCTCTAATTAAAAAATAAGATGAGCTAAATTCATAGGGAAGAGAAAGGTCCTCTAACTTTATTCATCGGTGTGGCCAACATGTGTGTTCATTGTGATACATCCGATGAGCCAAAATATATACATCTCTAATTTTTAGTAACAATTTTCAAACTGCTACTGAGACAATGAAGATCATTGTAGGAGTTTTTATTGGCTTCTTCTAAGGAGTACCATTACCAATGCTCTCATTAAGCAAGGTGAGGTATAAATAATCTTCCACAATATCGTTACATTTCTCGTTGATATTATTTTTGAATTAGTCTACCTACTAATACTGATGATTTTGCCCCGTTTTTATGATTAGATGAATCTCCCGTCTAGCTTTTTCCCATCCATTGATCTCACATATATTGAAGATAACTACTCGAATGTTCAAAACATACCAATTTTGGATGCTTGGGATTCATTTAGGGGCAACAAAAAGATGTCTAATGGACTTCCACTGCAATTTGAGTAAAAAATGGAATTCATTGTACAGGAGCCTAAGGTATGGTCATGATCAGAAATCAAACTAAGAAAGAAAATCAGGCCTGAGTGATATTCATTAGAGCATTGTTGGCCTGGATGACATAGTTAGCAAAAGCAATAGTTTCATTTAGAAGACGGTGAACTAGAATTATTTCCTGCACGAAAAGTCGGCGATTCCCGGGATTCCATAGCTTCTAGCATAATCCCAATTCCACCTCCCATCGGTGGTAACATAATTGATAATGGGCTTTTGGAGGTCTGCTTCACTAATCGAGGAGAAGGCTGTTAGAACAAGCTCATAATAAATAAAACATATATAAGATTTATGAGTTCTAGCATAATGAAAAGTATAACAGTGGAAAATACATTGCCTCTCACTATTACTTTTTCTTCAATTTCTTGTGCAAGATCTAAGACCAATAATAGAGTATCTTCCTGTGGAACTGATAATGTCTAAATATGAGTTAGGTATCATCAGGTCTCTTCTAACTAGAAGTAGCTATAATGATGGTAACATGAATAGTCATCACGAATCAGAAAACCTCAAGAGTAATTAGCAAAGAA
>QFDD01000681.1:0-40520 GCA_006871305.1 Vachellia collinsii
GATGGTGTTTGATAGAAAGGGTACAGTTCATAGCGAACATTACAACTAGGGTATAGAACTCTTCCTCCTTGCTTGCCATCACAGCACCAGTTAAGGTCTCCAATCACGCCGCTCAGGCACATTCTGCAATCGTCCGGCGAAAGATCCGGCGTACACTGGGCTAGACAATACAGAGTTTGAAACCCTGAAATAAACGCTTCTTTCGTCGCATACTTCTTTTCACCCAAGCCAGGTTTAGCCGCCACATCTGCCGTCTCGTTCATAGTGGTGAACAATAATCTCATGAAGCTCCCCGGGTTGGCGATGTTGCCGGTGTTCAAGAGGCCGAGCCTCGGCCTTGTGTCGACGGTGGAGAAGAAGGAGGTGTTGGAATATCTAAGCATGCACTCGTCGTACCAGATTACGGCCTCCTTTGAGAACTGGCAGTCGGAAGTCAATCTTTGGGTTGCCTCAACCACGCATTGGTGGCAGACCTCGAGGGTGACATCGCCGCGGCACATGAAGAGGCCATATGCGGTGTCACCTCCGCCTGCAGCGGTTGTGTTGTAGAAGTCAGAGTTGGCGGAAGATAACGAAGAGAGGACGGTGTTGAGGTTGGATTGAAAGGCACTATTGGCCGTGAAGGTTTTGTTGGAAGAGCAGGCATGCGAAAGATAAGTTGGTTGTGCTTCAGAGGTAGCAGAACAGAGGAAGGTGATGAAGAAGAAGAGCAGGATAATCTTGGAGGAACCCATTATCGCCATGGAAGCCAGTAGGTCTTGGGTTTAACAGCGGACTATATAATATATATAAAGGCCAGCTAAGGGCTTTTATAGTTTGAGCTTTGATAATGGGTTAGTATAATTTTAGTCTTCATTTTATTTAAGATTACTCAAATTTAAAATTAGTGATTTTAATATTCAAGTATCATTTTATTTTAAATATTAATTTTTTAATATAATAAAAATTTAGACAATTTTACGAGGGATTAAAATAATTGATTTTAAATTTCAACGAGTATAAAGATATTATCATTATACATTTTAGTGGCCCGTCTAGCCTGGGTAGATTGATGATTGTGAAGCTGGAGGCTAGTCAATGAAACTGGGGCGAGAGAAATTCAACCTTTGCTGCTTCTGGAAGCCATTTTATATATTCAGCCAATACTGGTCAATTCGTTTAGTCTCAAGTGAATTCATTTTAATTATTGTTCCATGACAACGAGATAATAGGAAGTACACGTGCAGGGTAGAATTTTACTACCTTAGCTTATATGAGAGAGCTAGTTGGAAAATAGATTAGGTTCAAAATGTTTTTCACCAAACTAATACCTAATTTATAAATTTATATGTAATCTAAATATTACACAAGAATAATTTAGAGAGTTGTGTCACATTTTTTTTAAATTAACCAATATATTTAACATTAATATATTAATTAAATAACTTTTATATTAAGGACCGGACAGAAAATATAATGTTTTAAATATTTTTTTATTTTAATAAACGCAGAGTGTAAGATAAAAACATGGTTCTTCTAATTACTATTAGTTTTTTAAAATATAAAGTTTTATTCATAAGAATTAAAAAAAGTTATACATGGCTCGTTCAAAGTTCAAACATTTGGATTTTATCTGAAAATTTCAAAGATAAGGTAGCACATCTTTAATACAGAATTCGAGGACATGACAGGGCAGTTGACATGGTGGGGAGAGAAGAGCCAGGCTGGTATAGATTGGTGGTGAGCACCATTGACCAAAAACCCGATCAAATGGGTTAACGAGGGGAATCGATGATCCAGTCATCTAATTGGTTTGGCCAGGTTCTTAAATTAGGATTTTTTGACCCGAAATAAATCAGTTTTAATCAGGTAACCCAAGTCAGGTTAATTTCTTAAAAAAAATTTGATTTTTTTTAATTTTAGTTTTAGTGAATCTATAGTACATTTAATTAGATTTATTACTTTACTTTATCATCATATTAATAATTTCTTACTTTTAGTCTTTGAATTATTAAATTAAACTACCATAACTATTAATAATTTTGTTTTAGTGCTTCATTATTTTCTTATTTTGTAACTTTTGAAGGATTTTAAGAATAAACATATATTCTTAATGTTGTATTTTATTATTGGTACAATTAAACAGTTGTGTGAACCATTTATGCATTAAAATATTACATATTTAATGTCCTTTTTATTTAAATATTATGATATTAATTTATTCATAATCAAACATGACTATTTTTATTAAATTATACTATTTCGATATGATTGATCTAACTCACGGGTTGACTCTGATTTGACATACAAACCTTTAACCCACTGTCTCGACCAGTTCAAAGGTTGATTCAGGTTTTAATACCTTGGTGAGCACTAGAAACTAAAGGAAGGCCGCCCCAAAGTCAAAGTCAACATATGATGGGCTGACCAACTTTATAATTGATATATGTTATAATTAAATAATTTATTTAGTTTTTTAATCTTTAAGAGAATCAACAAATAACTCTTATATTAAAAAGTACAGTGGTATTAGACAGCCTCATCGTATCAATGCTTTGAAAATAAAAAACAATTAGACTAATTGCCCTAGGACTCTTATTCCTAAACTCTAATTTCCCAATTGTGATTATATGTATTTGACTAGATGATCAGCAATTTTTTTTATAAATACATGTTTTTTCTATTAAAAAAAGGTAATTCCATTTGAGGCACTAGGGATATGCTATGTAGATTATTCAAAAACAAAAGAAGCAAGTATAAAAATGAAATAGTCGTATATAGATTGCGGTGTTTTGACTTATGCATCAAACAACACAAGTCAGACTAAATTTGCCGGTGCCACAGTTCATGCCAAAACATATTTGGAGCCATGATATGTCAACTTTATACGTTATTCTTCCACGATCTCATATAGTGTTTATACAATTTTTCAACTAATGGCCTACTCCACCCGTCTCTGTTATAAAGGATTTTCTAGAGGGAATGAGTGATCTTATTATCAATCAACAAACACAGTATTAATTTTTTTAAAAAAATTTGCATTGTTTATAGTTTAATACAATTGTTGTTTTCAGTTGGCCAAAAACAAAAACGATACAATTGTTATTTTCACTTTGTAATTCATGGCTTAAAATATAGGAAAATTTGAATTTTTTTTTTCCATTTTCAAACGAATTTAATAACTTAAGTAGCTCTACTTGGCTCGAGTGAGGTGGTTCAAGATGCTTTAGGAATCTCTCCCATCTCCTTCTCTTTTTTTTGCTTTCCAGTTTTTTAATCTTATTGACATTGGAAGGGTTTAGATTTAATTTTATACAACTTTTTATTTTCTTTATTATAGTATTAAACTGTTGATACCAAAATTGAGCCATGTGAATTTAATTAATTAATTTTTTATGATTTAATGTTTTGATAATAATTTTATAAAACAACAAATATGAACGATTTATGTTGATCTAATAGTATAGAAGAAGGAAGGAAAAATGAAAGTTTTCTCTATTATAATGCCAACGGAGGGAGTATTGAAAAAAGCTAAACAAAAGCATTAATTGTAAATATTAACCTCCACTTACCACTAAAATTGAATATTAATTAAGATTAATTTGGTAATAAAAATGGATGGAGATCGGAGGGGGAACCAGTTTCAGTGCTAAGCACAGAGCTTAGCTAATCCTACTAATTTTATCTGGATCGTTCAGATCTGGATCTGAACGGTCCAGATTTGATTTTTTTTAAAAATAACGATTTTTTCAGTAAAAAATTATTTTTAAAAAAATAGTAGTTAAGAGATTGCTTTTATTTTTTATTCTGCATTTACTAGAATAATTTTTTTAGAAAAAATAGATTTTTATAAAATTAAATCTGGACCATGCAGATTAGATTTGAACGATCCAGATAAGATTAGTAGGATTAGTTAAGTTCTAGGCTTAGCACTGAAACTGGTTACGATCGGAGAGAGGGAGCACTACATAACTCGGACCATTGATGTCTTTAGACTTGAGATCCAGATGTGAAGAGGCACTTAAAGAAGTGCACCTTTTATTTTATTATTTAACATTTCAAACACAATTATTTTCCACCCATTACATTTTATATAACCGAAAAAAGAAAAAGAAAAAGAAAATGCACATAATGCACTTAGAAGCGCATCATATGATCCATTTGCGAGGTCCTCCATAAGCAACCTTTTCTTAACACTAGCCAACAAGCTGTTACTTTATTCTAATAGACAATAAGCTGATGATCACAGAAACAAGTCTCGAATTCAACATTATTCTCCCAATTTTTTTCCTTCGAATCGTCCCACTCTCATCAATGTAGTTCCCAGGAATTCTGCAATTTTAGGAGAGCAACGAAAAGTTAGCAGCCTGGGCTCAAATCATAAGCGAAGAAGTAAATATACATATAATAATGATCACTCAAAAGGACCGAGACAAACCTCAGGGACGGGAATGAGTGACCGGAGCCGGAGGCGTAGGCTTGAAAAATTGGTAGAATTCATATCTGATGTTGCAGGCGGGAAGCAACACCGTAGTTCCCCGTTTTCCGTCGCAGCAATTCGGAACGGCGGCGATGGCGCTTCTCAAGCAAGTGTTACAGTCGAACGCAGTCAGGTCGGGGGTGCACTGTTCTAATCCATACAGAGTCTCTGTTCTTGTGAAGTTCACTTGCTCCGTCGCGAACTTGGTCGGAGACTTTAAAACTTTGGCTGCCACAGAATTTAACAACCCGGACAGCACTTCGTTGAACCTCTCCTTGTCCTCTGGAGCTACTTCCTCCGTGTTCGACAGGTCAGTGGAAGGTACGATTCTGTTGAAAGATTGGTTGGAGTATCGAAGCATGCAGACGTCGTACCAGATTATGGCCTCTTTCTGAACCGGGCAACGGCGTTTTATCTCTCCGGCTGCGGCCGAGACGCATTCACGGCAAGCAGCGGGGAGGGTGTCGCCGCGGCAGAGGAAGAGGCCGTTGACAGCGTTGGGGGCGGCATCTCCGGTTCTTGTTCGGTAGAAATGGCTGCCGTCGCTGGCTTTAGAAGGGAGGGAAGAGAGGAGGAGGTTGAGGTTGATTTCAAAGGTGGTTCTTGGTTGATAAGTAATGGAATCCGTGCAAGCATGAGAGCTGTAAATTGGATCTGCTTCAGTTACAAAGATTAGGAAGCTAAAGAAGGAGAAGAAAGCAAAGTACTTTGAGTAGGAACTAGACATCTTGTTTATCGTTGTTCCGTTCTTGTTGTAGACTTCTGCAGCTTAGCAATTGTTTTAATAAATTTGACTGAACCGAAAAACAAAAAGTTTCACTTTAAAAAAAAACAGAGAGAGGGAAGAATCACTTGGAGCTTCCTGGTCCCACCAAAGTTGAGGAAAAATCTCAGGGCAGATGCAGAAAAATAATTGGTTTTGCAGTTGAAGTCCATTTTGATGGCTGAAGAGTGAATGCTATCATATGGTTAGATGAATTATAACTTGCTAGCACAATTAGTTAATTCTTTGAAAGTTCTTCACCATCTATCTTATATCATCCAAGTTGGGCACCGATATTGTTTGATAAGGATCACAATGTATAGTTTTTATTTTTTTCAAATCCTTCTAGAACCATGCTAATAAATTATTCCTAGTACACATCTATAGTTGTGATCAGTCATGACGTTGACCATCACAGGGCATATATCTTGTGTGAAGTTTCAAATTCTTCTAGAGATTAATTGCATCAGATACTACCCTGTTTCATTAATATACTTTCACTGCTACTAATAGGGAATTGAATCTAACCAAAATAGTAAGTCTCTCATGATTGTGTAATTACGGTTTGAATTTTCGTTATAGTTCTAATTCTAATAATATTATATATAATATTGCTTTTAATAAGAGGATACTTACGTGTTTAACTCCACAAAAAAAAAAAATTCTCTGCTGCATGGTGGAAAGTTTGCCCTGGTGTTGTCATTTTATTTTATTTTTTTCTTTCTTGGGTGAGCTAATTAATGCATAGAAATTATATGCTGCTGCTGCTGGTAAAATGAGGAAAAACTGACTAAAATTTTCCTGATGATGATTTTGTTTGTAACGCTGACGAGAATGAAATGAAATCTAAAATATCAGAGTTGGAAATACATATGGGAAGGCGTGTTTCCAGTTTCCACTTTTTCTGCTGCATTGTAAAAATTACATTTCGTGACAGGCCAATAATAATTGTTGGCTGATTCAACACAAAAAAGTGCAGAAGGAAAATAAGAAGTCGTCAACATATGGCTGAAAAGTAAGCAATGGACATGTACGAACTTATTATATAGCAGTAGTTCAAGTTACGGTGATAATGATTCAATTGAATTGCCACTTCCACAACAACCTGCGTGGTCAAACAATGGAGCCTAGAAATTGGCTGCAACTGGTTTTGGAAGCCAAGAATATATCATTAAGCTGATGATCTACTACTAATCAAGTGTCCAAGAGTGCATTCTTTGCCTATTCGATCGAACTCTGCATTTCGGAGTTTAATATATATGCAAAGCACACTAGCCAGCTGGCCACAAACCTTCAAGTCCTAATACAAGGCTTTTATTCTATTTAAAACAACAAATGACATTTATCGTTTTCATAACTATGCTCTGCTCTGGTATATTTTTTAAGAAGCCAGCAATTTTCAGTATCAGTTAGTTTGATCGTCAAAATAATATTTGTAATGAAATAGTTTGGAGCAAATGTTTTGAGGCCAAGGTGGGTCATTCCAGAACTACAAGAACCATCAGGGGGAAATAGCTAGGCACGAGACAATATCACCTTTTGAACGTACAACTAGCCAATACCTCAAACATCCGCTAGTTAATTAGATACTTTTGAATATTCCATCGTAGAGCCTTGTTCTATTGGTTGCTGCAGGTTCCATTTGATCTGTGTGTGTGGGCGTGAAGAACGCTGGCTGTTGAAAGAAATAGATATCTCCTACGATCTAGAAGGAAATAATAGGCTCAATTTCCGACATAGTTTCATAGGATTAACATTTGGTTATGGTTGGCAAGTTGAACCTTGCCTTCTCTGATGGTCTCTAGAAGACATATTTTCCAGATCGATGAGACTTGTAATGTACGAATACGAAAGGGAACATCAAAGTCATGTACAAACAATTCAAGGCAGGCGTTAAGATTAAATCGTTTATAAAATAGTAATTTGTTTTACTTGTGCTCATTGCTCGTCTCCAAGCAGGATGCTTTTATAAACATGAACCAATATTGAATTCACAGTTTTTAATTAATATACCGCCAGAGAATTTAGCATCCCTGCCACCAATTCATTGAATCTCCTCTTGCCCTCCTCTTATAAGATAGGAAAGAGCATCATTATTTTATATCAACCTTTAAATGTTATTTTTCTCGAATAGGACAGACAAGTGTTTAGTTGTGAGTCATGAGGTTCCTTACTAGTCATCAATTTGTAAGGCTCAAGATGTTGTCACTGTCACATGATGATACTTCCACCACGCTCATGGTGAAACTTAGTTCGTCTTCTTCTCCTTCTTTTAACTTCCGGAAGCATTTTAGAGGGTCCGATGGGGATGGCAGAGTCATAGAGTAATTCTCAAGCATGAGATGCCATGGAAGGTCTATCTGCTGGATCTTCTTGAACACACAGCATAGCAACGTGGATACATCTCATTACTTCATTTGGATTGTAGGATTCTCTTATTGTGGGGTCCAACAATTCTAAGGCTTGTCCGTCCGTCCAAAGGTCCCAGGCCTGAATCACAATGTGTTTTCTTTTCATAGAAAGCAGATGATTTGTTTGAATCAAACTAGAGTGAGAGTGGCGTTTGATATATTCACATAGTCCACCAGAATCTCATCTCCCTCATCTTGAGTCACCGGAATCTCAGCTCCCTCACCTTGAGTGGCCCAAATAATCCTTCCACTTATAATCTCCATTAGAAGGACCCCAAAGCTATACACGACTTACCAGAAACTCCTCCACACCTAAATAATTCCGGGGCAACATAACCCCTGAAACACCCATCCCAAGAGAAATGTTAATGCTGGGGAAATTACACACAACCATAGGCTGGTGGCAGTTCTTTCTTCGTTTAAGAGAAGAAGCCAAGATGCCTGAATAAGACTGTAGGGATGTGTAAATTTATTCTTACTTTGTTCCACCAAGGGGTGCACCTCTTTCAGTTTCATCAACCGGGAACATTACTGCCAAACTAAAATCCGTGATTCTTGGATTCATATCACTGTCCAATAATATATTATAAGGTATAATATTACGATGTATAATTCTAAGCTTTGAATCTTTGTGAAGATATTGAATGCCTTGAGCAATTCCTTTAACAATTTTGTAACGATTTGCCCAATCTAACTCTTTTCGCTTTTCAAGATCTACTCATTCAAAAAAATAATAATTAAGAAACGTCAAATAAAAGGAAAGTAAAAATTGATTGGAAAATAGAAAGTGAAGCAAAACTTCCTACATTATCATATCAACCATAATGAGCAGAAGTTGGAAAAGTAAAAGCAAGCATATTAAGCGTGAATTGATGTGGATGGACTTACCGGAAAGAATTTGACCAAGACTTTGGTTAGAGAAATACTCATAAACAAGTATCTTCTCGTCCCCTTGAAAGCTGAAACCAACAGGTCTCACTAAGTTTCTATGCTGTATCTTGGCTTGCACCTCTAATTCATTCTTAAACTCTTTTACACCTTGTAGGGAGGTTCTAGTTTTGAATCTTTTCACAGCAATTTCTTGTCCATTTGGAAGCATGCCCTGAATTTCAAACATGAAGTCAACATACGTGTATGGAGTGGCATGATCTCCTTCCTGTTAAAAACCAATAAAGCACAGAAACTTGATACCCTGTAAACCTCTCCATATGGGGTTTCACCAATCTTGTTAGCTAAAGAGAACTTGGTCGTGGCTGCTTCAATTGTAATGAAATCGTATTGCTGCAAAATCGAATTGCTGATGTAACTTGCAGCTACACAACCAAATGGTGCGTGTGCATGATGAGCTCAAGTGAAAAGAAGAAGAGCCTGCAAAAATGAGATCAACAAAGCAAAAGGTCTTGTATATTATGAGGATCCTTACATTTTCCTCCAGGAACAGAATCATGTCTCTTCCTTTTTTGTTTATTCAAGCAACAGATGCCGACTAAAAATATCAGGACAGCCACAGAAATTGAAACAGAAATTGCAACAATGGTCGCCGATGAGATTCCCCCTTTTCCTGCATCATCCCAAAAACAGAGAAAGACAATATACTTTATAATAAGGTAAATTCGTGACACTAATTGAGTAACCAACTTTGCTTCATCAATCAATATTGTACTGTCAAGTTTGTTTTCGTTCTAGATATTATAAATTATTCAGTTGTTTCCTTCTTTTAGACTACTTGGGCGTTTGTCCACAATTTTGAACCCTCCCCTGCTTTTATTTCACTCTCTGTTCTGTGGGTCTTCACTCTTCCCCTACGGTTTTGCCTTTAAACTCTCAATTCTTGCAACCTAATACCAAAATCTTCAAACAAATGCGAAACTATGAAGATCCTACAAAATACCTCAGGCACAAAGGTTGCGAGCTTTACCTTGGGAACCGGGTGTATTTGCAGGAGGAACACTTGCAGCTTCCGATTTATAGGAAGGGTACAATCCATAGCAAACGTTAAACCTAACAAACAAGAGAAGGAAAAATTTGCAGGAAAACGTATACATCGACGTGGTGGTAAGGGTGAAGGATGCGCAAGCGGTGTTAGAGATGAGACGTCAGTTGTATGGTTCGTGGAGTTATTCTTCAATGGCGAGTAGCGGGAGAACCTTTCATGATGTCAAGACACACCCAAAGCCCAAACCCATTAGCTACTTACACTATGTTAATACCTCAGTCCAGTAGCCATCCGGTAGGTCCAAATATTTTATTCATGACATGCCAGAATATACTTGTGTGCCACATGCGCATATTATTAGTACAGCTTAGTGTGCCACATGCGTGTAATTATTGCTACAGCTTGTGGTTTGCTACTCTCATTATAAATAAGATAGTAAGACACAGTAGCCGATGAGCTATGATTCTTGAGCTTCTATCTATGTAAAACTTCACTCATGAGGAAGAAGAAGATAATTGCAGCGGCAGAGAAAGAGATATTTGATGCTGGAGAAGGTTGACGCAGGTTGATGAAATGTTTAACGAAGACTTTCCAGTTTCTTGTTGGATAATGCCGGATAATAAACGCGTCCGCCTTCTGTTAAATTGTGTACATATTCGATTGAGCGAGTGTCCATCGCTGATCAAATAACAAATTATAAATAAATTATAAATGTGTTATTAAATTTTATATAAAGATAAATCATATAAATAGAAGCAGTATGAGTTTGGTTATATTAACTGTATCTCTTCGTGCCCAAAAAAACTTGTGCCTCTTCCGTGAAGGGAACATACATATTCACCGGAAGAAGAAACAAAATTATGACTTCGTTTAGTTTCAAGAATACCATGAAATTAGACGGTGTAGGATTGATTGTTTCGAAGATCAGCTCCTTAATTACTCTCTCGCTGTGCTTAGGGTATCTCCTAATCAACTTATCATCCTCATTTTTATCCTCCTCCTCCTCCTATAGTTGGATTAATTATAACTTGCCATCATAATTAGTTAATTCTTTGAAAGTTCTTCGTCATCTATCTTATCTTCAAAGTTGGGCACCAATATTGTTTAATACGGATCACAATGTATAACTCTGGTTTTTTCCCCCAAATCCTTCTAGAACCATGCCAATAAATTTTTGCTACGTACACATCAATAGTTGTGATCTGTCTTGACGTTGCCCATCACAGGCATATATGTGGTGTGGAAGTTTCAAATTCTTCTAGAGATTAATTGCATCAGAATGTGAATTTCCCCTGTTTCATTAATATACTTTCATGGCTATCAATAGAGGGTTGTATTTAATGAAAAGAGCTAGTACCTTACCGCTGTCAAATGAAAGCTCGAATCCTTATTAATAAATATGTTCACATTTAATATTTGATACTACAGTAAACAGTATTACTTTCAATACAATGATATTTGTGTGTTTATAAAAAAAAAAAAAACTTTCTCTGCTGCATGGTGGAAAGTTTGTCCTCATGTTGCCATTTTAGTTTTTGGTTCTTGGGTGAGCTAATTAATGCATAGAAATAATATGCTGCTGCTGCTGTTAAAATGAGGAACAATTGACTAAAATTTTCCTGACGATGATTTTGTTTGTAATGTTGACGAGTACGGAATGAAATCTAAAATGTCAGAGTTGGAAATATATAACTTGCATTTGGCAATTTGATAGGCATTTGAGTGATGTCTTGGTTGTAAAAAGGCATCTCTGAACCTTAACATTATATATTTTAAAGATATTATATAATACGAAAACTTTGTTATATCACAAATTTTTTAACCATAACTTTTGATGAATTAATACTAAAACAGAATATCTCTATCCAGCTCCATAATATATATTAGATTATTGTTTCTCAATGTCCATCCAGAATCGCATGGAATCAGGAAGTGTTATTGTTATTGCGGAATGCTTTTTAGGATAATATTCAGGCAAAAATAACAAAATATTAGTAAATTATTTCTCATTCTATCTTTTTACTCATGCCTGTGGACACAAATTAAATGACATAAAATTGGAGAGATCTTCAAACATTTCATATTGAGACAAAAGAAAATCAAAGAGAAAACGTTTTTTTTTTCCTTTTCTTTGTTTTCCCCAATACGAGGTCATTGCAAAGTACTACAGGGAATAAGTGATGGAGAGATCTTCAATCATGCAAGGTTTTTCCTTTCCTTTTATTGTCTTGGTCGTGAGTCATGAGGTTCCTTACTAGTCATCAATTTAGACGGCCCATTCATTGTCTTCTTGTGCAAAAAATGCAGGTGGCGAAGGGGTTGGCAGAGTTAGAGAGTAACTATCAAGCATCAGAACTATGGAAGCCATAAAAGGTCTATTTGCTGGATCTTCCTGAACACATAGTAGACCTATGTGGATACATCTCATTACTTCAATTGGAGTGTAAGATTCTCTTATTGTGGTGTCCAAAAGCTCCAATGGTTCTCCATCCTTCCAAAGTTTCCAGGCCTGTATCCAAATGTTATTTGTTATATTGGATTTAATGTTTATCCTTTTCATAAGAAGCACATGATTTGTTTGAATCAAACTAAGAGAATAGTGTTTGGTATACTCACATAGCTCAGAGAATAGTGTTTCACTAAGTTTCTATGCTGTAACCTGGCAAGCACCCCTAATTCATTCTTAAAATGGCCTCCCCTGTGGACTCTTTTCGCAGCAATTTCTTGTCCATTTGGAAGCATGCCCTGAATTTCAAACATGAAGTCAACATATATGTATGGAGTGGCATAATTTGCTTCATGTTAAAAACCAATAAAGGACAGAAAGTTGATACCCAGTAAACCGCTCCAAAGGCAGTTTGACCAATCATGTTACACTCAGAGAACGTGTTCGTGGCTGCTTCAATTGTAATGAAATCGTATTGCAGCGAAACCAAATTGCTGAAGTAACTTGCAGCTACACAACCAAATGATGCGTGTGCATGATGAGATCAAGCGAAAAGAAGAAGAGCCTGCAAATATGAGACCAACAAAGCAACAGGTCTTGTATATTATGAGGATACTTACATTTTTCTTCGGGAACAGAATCATGCCTCTTCCTTTTTCGTTTACTCAAGCAACAGATGCCGACTAAAAATATCAGGACAGCCACAGAGATTGAAACAACAATTGCAACAATGGTCCCCGATGAGGTACGCCCTTTTCCTGTATCATCCCGAAAACAGAGAAAGACAATATAATAAGGTAAATTCGTGACACTAATTGAGTAACCAACTTTGCTTCATTACTCAATATTCTACAGTCAAATTTTTTTCCGTTCTAGATATTACAAATTATTCAGTTGTTTCCTTCTTTTAGACTACTTGGGTGTTTGTCCACAATTTTGAACCCTCCCCTGCTTTTATTCCACTCTGTGTTCTGTGGGTCTTCACTCTTCCCCCACAGTTTTGCCTTTAAAGACTCAATTCTTGCAACCTAATACCAAAATCATCAAACAAATGCGAAACCACGAAGATCCTACGAAATACGTCATGCACAAAGGTTGAGAGTATTAGATATAAAGACGTCAGTTTACGTACGTGCATGAATCAGTTGTGAATCTGTTACAATCACTTTGAGTTGTTATGATTCTGTTAAGTCGTTTTGCTTACGTGTCAGCTCACTGCCCAATGTATCACTGCCTATATAAGGCACTCATACACACGAATAAGACAGATCAGTTTTTCTCCCAATATCAGTTACACACATATTAGCATGGTATCAGAGCCTTCTGCCACCGGCAGAGCTCCGATCATCGTGCCTCAAACCTCACGTTAAACCTCAACTGAGCAATATTCACTTCGGCATATTGCTCTGCACCAATAATGACTACAACCAGCACAAATTCATCCAGCACCACGCCACACGAGCCACAAATAGCACCAAATATCAACTTCACGAATAAGAAGATCTCTGTGAAGCTTGATGAATCCAACTACTTGATCTGGAAACAACAAGTTGCGTTCATGGTTAAACAGCACCGACTCAAAGGTTTTCTCGACGGCACGAATACGATTCCACCGCCAAAAGTTCGAAGCCCGAATGGATCTGAAGTAGATAACCCAGAGTTTGAGACGTATGAAGCACTGGACTCGGCACTAGCGTCCTGGCTTCTCTCTTCTGTCAATCCTTCCATCCTACCAGAACTAGTTGGTCTTGAGACTTCCTCCCAAATCTGGTCCAAACTGAATCATCTGTATTCAAGTAAGTCAGCCTCCAAGATCCTCTACTACAAAAATCTCCTCACGAACAAGAAGAAAGGAGAGATGAAGATGCGAGATTATCTTGCAACCATAAAAAACATATGCGATCACCTTGCCCTCCTAGGTGAACCAGTACCAGAGGCGTCACAAATTTCACACGTGCTTAACGGACTCACGGCAGAATTTGAGCCAATAATTGCTGTCATCAATGCGACACCAAATCGTTTTGATCTCGACACAGTCAACACAATGTTGATCGACTCAGAAGCAAGACAGAAGACATTCATTCAGAACTCAGCAGTTCATGCAAACCATGTGTCTCACCTCCCCTGGAAGTGCTCAACAGATGGATACGCTCAAGCTTATCAGACACAAGCTCCATTCACAGCACAAGGTCATGGTGGCAGAGGACCACCTCGAGCCCCAATGCACTTCATGAGTCGTGGACGAAGCAGAGGACGAGGCTTCTCAAACATTCGCCCAATGTGTCAGATCTGCACACGTACGGACACACTGCTGATCGCTGCTACTATAGGTACGACTTCTCTCAATCTGCTCCTTATGGAAACACACCTAGTGTTCACTATGCAGACTACGGAGCTGATGCCTCTTACCAATGATATGCAACTAATCCTGGCTACTATGAGACTCAACAACACAACGAAGAAGAGGATCCAGTGACTCATGACGAAACCAAGCCACCATTGCACACAAAAACAGAGCAAGGAACCTCAGCCCAAGCCTTCATTGCTACACCTGCTACACTCACAGATGATGCATGGTATGCTGACTCTGGAGCCACACAGCATATAGCCACCAACTCCACCTCTCTCCAACAACCAGTTATAGGTGGAAATGGTAAGGTCATGGTAGGCGATGGTACTGGGCTCATAATATCACACACTGGTAACATGCAACTCAGGCCACATAACTTACGGTCACACAGACTTCACATGAACCATGTCTTATGTGTTCCTCGCATGCGCAAAAATTTAATGTCGGTTGCTCAAGTTGCACAGGAAAATGGAGTCTCCATTGAATTTTTTCCTCATGCTTGTTTTGTCAAGGACTTGAGGACAAGGAGGATCCTCATGGATGGAATTGAGATTAACAGAATGTACAAGATGGCAGCCACACCTATGATGAAACATCCAGTTACAGCCCACTGTCATCAAGTGACCACCTCGTCATCCAACACACTGAACCTATGGCATCAAAGACTTGGCCATACCACCTTTGACAATGTTAAATCAATTTTACGTAGTATTGGTACCACATCCTTTAATACTCATACACCTAGTGTCTGCTATGCATGTCAACTTGGAAAGGCACATAAGCTTCCATTCTCAGCTTCAAAAACAGTGTACAATAAACCATTGGAACTAATATCAATGGACCTTTGGGGCCCTGCCCCTGTTGCATCACATGGCTTCTATTATTATATTGCATTTGTAGATGCATTTAGTCGGTTCTCATGGATCTACCCATTACACAAGAAATCTGATGCACTGCAAAAATTTAAAGAATTCAAGTTATTAGTTGAAAACAGATTCAACTCCAGGATTCAAGCAGTCCAATCCGACAACGGGGGTGAATTTCTGTCATTCAAACCGTTTGTCACCTCCTGTGGAATTGAACACAGATTTACTTGCCCATATACCTCAGAGCAAAATGGCTTGGTGGAAAGAAGGCACCGAACTATTGTTGAAACAGGCTTATCTCTACTGGCTCATGCTTCACTGCCCCTGTTCTACTGGAGCAATGCATTTTGCACAGCAGTTTTTCTTCTCAATCGGATTCCGTCAGCTGTTGTAGGAGGAATTACACCTTTTGAGAAGATCTATGACAATAAACCAGATTACTCTATACTGAGAGTCTTTGGCTGTGAATGCTACCCCCTCATTCGCCCATTCAATAAACACAAACTTGAATTCAGGTCCACTCAATGCATCTTTTTGGGTTACAGCACCCATCACAAAGGCTACATTTGTCTTGAAGTGCTAACTGGCAGGACCTTTATCTCCAGGCATGTCAAATTTAATGAGCAAGTCTTCCCTGAAGTGTCCCAAACCAATATACGCAGTCCAGCAACTCACCAAGATCCAACCACTAAACACTCATCCTTTACTAAAACTCACCCCACTACAAAACCACTCCCATTACTCGCAGCCCCACTGGACCCACCACTACCTATCAGTCACTCACCGTCATCTAACCCTACCAATCCTTCCCCACCCCACTCCTCTGCAAACCCCTCACACCAACCAAATATTCCACACCTTATAACTGAGCATGCTTCTGCGGCCTCCACAGATAACCTCCAACCACCCCCACTTGATCCTGTCCCCACCAACACTCACGCCATGATAACGAGAAGCAAAACTGGCATATTCAAACCAATGGTCTTCCTCACCACCACCGATGATGCTATAACACCCACAACCATAACAGAAGCCTTTAAACACCATCATTGGAAACATGCTGCAGAGGATAATTATTCCGCGTTGTGCAAATTTGACACATGGGATATAGTTCCCTTACCACCTGGGAAGAGAACCATTGGGTGCAAATGGTTATTCAAAACAAAACTAAAAGCAAATGGCACGCCTGCAAAGTATAAAGGCCGACTTGTTGCAAAGGGATATGTTCAAGAAGCTGGAATAGATTACACAGACACATTCAGCCCCGTGGTCAAGGCTGTCACGATGAGAGTAATGCTCACGGTTGCAGTCACTAATGGGTGGAAGATCCATCAAGTCGACTTCAACAACGCCTTCTTAAATGGTGACCTTCATGAAGAGGTATACATGGATCAACCACCAGGTTTTGAGAAATCTGACCTCGATGATCGCAGACTCGTATGCAAGCTAAAGAAGGCCATCTACGGTCTTAAGCAAGCGCCACGCTCATGGTTCCATAAGCTTACAGAGGCCTTACTCACTCTGGGGTTTGAAGCATCAAAGGCTGACTCCTGCCTATTTACTCATTGCGAAGGATCACACACCACGTACCTGCTAGCTTATGTTGATGTCCTCATGATCACCGGAGATTCTGAACAACTTGTTAAGAAACTTATCCATAGAATGAGTGGCATGTTCTCACTAAAGGATCTAGGTGAACTTACTTTCTTTCTGGGCATTGAATTCACACATACAGACTCAGGAGTACTCCTTACGCAACGCAAATATATCAACCAGCTACTGGACAAGACAGGGCTCTTCCTATCTACTTCATATACTACTCCAATTGGCTCAAACACGCATTTGAAGGCCGGTGATAGTGATGCCTTCCCTGAACCGTCCCTATATCGCAGTGTCTTGGGGACCTTACAATATCTATGTTACACCAGACCCGACATTGCCTTCACTGTCAACAAGTTGAGTCAGTTTATGCATGAACCAATGGTAAGGCATTGGGAATGTGTAGATCGCCTACTCCGCTACCTCAAAGGCACCAGTTCGCATGGTTTGCTCTTAAAACCAGCACTACAGCTCCGGGTACAAGCATTTGCTGATGCTGACTGGGGAGGCAGTCGCGTCGATAGAAGATCCACAAGTGGGTCTTGCACTTACCTCGGTCCAAATCCGATCACCTGGTGCTCCAGGAAACAATAGGTAGTGGCAAGGTCAGCAACTGAGGCAGAATATAGAAGCGTTGCGGACACAGTTGCAGATGTGCTCTGGATTACGGCACTACTGAAGGAGATGGGAATTCAGATCGTTGACACACCCACTATATGGTGTGATAACTTAGGAGCTGTTGCACTTTCGGCTAATCCAGTCCTACACAACAAGTCCAAGCACTTTGAACTTGACCTCCATTTCATAAGAGAAAAGGTTGCAGCTGGTCTAGTGCAAGTTGGCTATGTCCCCTCCTTTGACCAAGTGGCAGACATCTTCACGAAGGCTCAGTCCAGTGCCCTATTCTACTACTGCAGGGAGAAACTCAATGTGCACTCGCTAGAAACAGCAAAAGTCCCAAACGATGTTTATGATAATGAACATCATAGTTAATTTTTTTTCCAGCAGGGGGAATATTAGATATAAAGACGTCAGTTTACGTACGTGCATGAATCAGTTGTGAATCTGTTACAATCACTTTGAGTTGTTATGATTCTGTTAAGTCGTTTTGCTTACGTGTCAGCTCACTGCCCAATGTATCACTGCCTATATAAGGCACTCATACACATGAATAAGACAGATCAATTTTTCTCCCAATATCAGTTACACACATATTAGCAGAGAGCTTTACCTTGGGAACCGGAAGTATTTGCAGGAGGAACACTTGCAGCTTCCGATTGATAGGAAGGGAACAATCCATCGCAAACATTAAACCTAACAAACAAGAGAAGAAAAATTCTGCCGGAAGACATAACCATGCACGTGGTGGCAAGGGTGAAGGATGCACTAGCGGTGTTGGAGATAGGACGTCAATTATATCGTTTGCGGAGTTATTCTTCAATGGCGAGTAGCGGGAGAATCTTTCATGAGGAAGAAGAAGATAATTGCAGTGGCAGAGAAAGAGATATTTGATGCTGGATAAAGTTGATGCAGGTCAATGAAATGTTTAACGAAGACTTTCCGGTTTCTTGTTGGAAAAAGCTCGATAATAAACGCGCCCGCATTCTGTTAAATTGTGTACATATTCGATTGAGCCAGGGTTCATCGTTGATCAAATAACAAATTATGAATAAATTATAAAAGTTTTATTAAATTTTATAAAAAGATAAATCATATAAATAGAAGCAGAATGAGTTTGGTTATATTACTTGTGCCTCTTCGGCCGAAAAAAAAACTTGTGCCTCTTTCGTGAAGGGAACATATTCATCAGAAGAACAAAAAAATTATGACTTCGTTTACTTTCAAGGATCCCATGAAATTAGACAGTGTAGGATTGATTGTATCGAAGATCAGCGCCTTAATTACTCTCTCGCTTCGCTTAGGGTATCTCCTAATCAGGGTGTACGATTTGTCATCAACTTACCACCCTCATTTATTATTATTATTAGGGAAAATTAATTTTTTAATAATTTAATTTTCAACCCTGTTGTAACTCAATCCCTAAACTTTAACTATGCAACTCAGTTTTATTAGTTTTGATTCGGTTTCTAAATTTTGACTTACTACAACTCAGTCCCTATAATTTTAATTATCTTATAATTTAATCTTATATTTTAGAAAATAAATCATATATATAATAAAAAGTCAGCGATTCAATTATAATAAGATGGTTAAAATTATTAGGATTGGGTTATAATGAATCAAAATTAAATTGTATTAAATCAAAATTTAGATATTGAATTATAATCGAATAAAAAATTGAGGGGTTGAGAGATTAATTTTACCTTATTATTATTATTATTATTATTATTCTTCTTCTTCTTCTTCAGAGTCACTGAAAATCTTGTGAAAGTACAGCAGCAGATTGTACCAGATTATGGCCTCTTTCTGAACCGGGCAACGGCGCTTTATCTCTCCGGCTGTGGCTGAGAAGCACTCACGGCAAGCAGCAATGAGGGTGTCGCCGTGGCAGAGGAAGAGGCCGTCGACGGCGGCATCTCCGGTTCTTTTTCGGTAGAAATGGCTGCTGTCGCTGGCTTTAGAAGGGAGAGAGGAGAGAAGGAGGTTGGCGTTGATTTCAAAGGTGGTTTTTGGTTGATAAGTAATGGAATCCGTGCAAGCATGAGAGCTGTAAATTGGATCTGCTTCAGTTACAATGATCAGGAAGCTAAAGAAGGAGAAGAAAGCAAAGTACTCTGAGTAGGAACTAGACATCTTGGTGATAGTTGTTCGGTTCTAGATGTAGACTTCTGCAGCTTAGCAATTGTTTTAATAAATTTGACTGAACCCAAAAACAAAAAATTTCACTTTAAAAAACAGAGAGGGAAGAATCCATTGGAGCTTCCTGGTCCCACCAAATTTGAGGAAAAATCTCAGTGCAAATACAGAAAAATAATTGGTTTTGCAGTTGAAGTTCATTTTGATGGCTGAAGAGTGAATGCTATCATATAATTGGATTAATTATAACTTGCTATCATAATTAGTTAGTTCTTTGAAAGTTCTTCATCATCTATCTATCTTATCTTCAAAGTTGGGCACCAATATTGTTTAATATGGATTACAATGGATAACCATTTTTATTCAAATCCTTCTAGAACCAGGCTAATAAATTATTGCTACGTACACATCAATAGTTGTGATCAGTCACAACGTTGACCATCACAAGGCATATATATGGTGTGGAAGTTTCAAATTCTTCTAGAGATTAATTGCATCAGGATATGTCTGCTACAAGTGAGAACTAAAAGCTAGAGATCAAAATATATTGGACAGCATATTACTATGAGCAACGGGCGGGTTGGACATCCCGTGCCCCAGCCCGTTACTCACCCGTTTAAAGTTTCACGGGTACGGGTCTCAACTCATTTAACTTCTCTTAAACGGGTTGAAAATGAATGGGCGGGTTTTATGCGGGTAATGGACAGCCTGTTTAATTTTATACATAATACAACAACTCTAAATGCATATATATACCACCATAAATTTATAATTTTAATGTTCAAATCTCAAACAATCAAAATAAAACATTACAAATTCATAAATATCACAATAAAATTATTTAAAATATTACAACACACAAATGGAAGCCTAAATCATGCTTCCAGTTCTATTGAAGCTTCATCTTCATCAATCTTCATCTTCGTATATTAATAAGAGACACAAACCTCAAATCTAGCTAGAATGAAATGAGGTAGAAACTACTCTCACCAACTTATGAATACACAGTTTAAACTTGAGCAATTGCCTGCACATGTACAGATTTATCAACAACGATTATATGAAAGCTCTGTATCAACCTGACGAAGAGCAGATTATAACTTCAAGTTCGAACTTGAAGTTATGAAAGCTTTATATCATTGATTACACAGTTCGAACGAAATGTACAAATTGCTCAAGTTCAAACTATTATAACTTCCCTTTTCAACATTTTTGAGTACAGAAGCTTATCTTCACATCAACAAAAAGAAGTGGATCAGATGGTGTATAAATCATGTAGTGAGCACCGTTTTGCAACCAAAGGACTACAAGTCAATAAGTGAAAAACCTGATAACTTATTTCTTAACCCTACCAAGTACTAAATCAGGCCAAAGGTTGCTTCAGCAAATTATTAACAAGTAGATGAACAAAAACACATTAAATGAATCTGATTAATAACAAAGGCATGGTTCTTATTGATAAACAAAATGCATAAATCATAACTGATCAAGAAAATACATTAAACAAACCATGGCAAGAGGCTAGCTAATTGGAAACGAATAGAAGCCTTTGTATGAGTAACAACAAACAATATTATATTAAAGGTGCATAAATTACTGCATTTGTATGTTCATATCATAAGATTGATTCTATTCATGTACAGAACGAAATGTACAGATCTCCAAATGGGTTTGTTGAATAAAAGTAAGAGAGTCCTTGACCTACTCAGCGACTATTCCAGCGTTGGCGCAAAATCGAAGATGAAGAGTGGAGCCAAGGGTGAGCAACTCAGCTGTTCGACAGCGAAGATGAAAAGCAGAGAATGAGGAGCAAAAACAAAGATGGAGAGCAGAGAGGCAGTGCCGTGGTGGTCGTCCTCATCAAGATGCCGTGGTGCGTGGTGCCTTGGACTCGGTCTCGGAGGCTGTCGAGCAGAGGTTCAGATGAGATGAGGGAGCCACATCTGCCATCTAGGGTAAATGAGAAATGATAATATGAGATTGAGATGAGGAAACCAATGGATTGAAGGGGACTATGGAAGGGAAGGGAATTATTAAACGAAAAAATTAAAAAAATATACAGGCGGGTACGGGCAGCCCGTTGGTATACCAGTAGCCCATCCAGTTTATTTAACATACGGGCGGGTTTTAGCCCGCCCATTACTGGCCAGCAACGAGCGGGCTAAATCTGGGGAAATTTCCTCAGGTTCGGGTGGGTTAGCCGGGGCGCGGGTATTTTGCTCTCACCTATGCTTTTCCAACTCTGTTACATTACAACAATTGACACTTTGAGAGCCCAATAATTACTAATGGATGGATTCAACTCAAAATAGTATAGAAAAAACTAACAGGTCCTTATTGCTATAAATACAACGTTGCCTCAATGACATAGAACTCACTAAAAAGAAAGGAACTTTCAATCTTTGGTCATAAGAAGTGGATGATCTTTTAACTTTTTGGACCAACCACTAGGACAGAGGGATGTGTGCATTTAAACCTCACAACTTGCAAGCTTACCAAGGAATTACTTCACCATCAGACATCTCATTCATTGATATGTCATCTTCTTGGACAAAACATGCAGGTGGCGAAGGCGTTGGCAGAGTTAGAGGGTAACTATCAAGCATCAAAACTATGGAAGCCATGAAAGGTCTATCTGCTGGATTTTCCTGAACACATAGTAGACCTATGTGGATGCATCTCATTGCTTCATTTGGATTACAAGATTCTCTTATTGTGGCATCCAAAAGATCTAAGGGATCTCCATCCTTCCAAAGTTTCCAGGCCTATATCCAAATGTTATTTGTTATATTAGACTTAATGTTTATCCTTTTCATAAGAAGCACATAATTTATTTGAATCAAACTAAGAGAATAGTGTTTGGTATACTCACGTAGCTCAGCAGGTTGTCACTATCTTCCATGTGATAGGAAGAACTAGTCTGCTTCCCACTTATGATCTTTATTAGAAGGATGCCGAAGCTGTATACATCGGATTTCACAGAAAACTCTCCATACATAGCGTATTCTGGGGACAAATACCCACTGAAACATTAAACCACCAAAAGAGAGTTGTCACTACTGGGAAAATTACACAAATATCTCAGTTGTTGCCAATTCTTTCTATTAAAGAGAAAAACCTGGGATATCTAAATAATATCATTAGGATTTAAAGCCAATGCTATGTGAAACATAGAACTAGTTTCCCTACTGAGGAAAGTACACAACTAGGAGAGCGAATCAGATCTGAACCTTTTATATCCGATTCAGACAATTCAGATTTCATTTCTTAAAAGTCTATAATTTTAATAAATTATTTTAATGGATACAGAATCTAAGATAAAAATAATTTCTTAACTACTATTTTTTATTAAATAAAATGAGTTTTTATTTAAAAAAGTCATCATATTTAAAAAATTGGATATGAACCATGCAAATAAAAAATGGATGGTCTAGATCTTAGTAGTTCTTCTTGTTAAGCAAAGTGCTTAACAAAGAAACCGGGTTCATGGACCATATTCTGTAGAGATATCTAAATTTGTTCTTACAGTGTTCCAACAATATGATCGGCATTTCCTTGAGTTTGGTCGATAGGAAAAATCTTTGCAAGAGCAAAATTTGTGATTTTTGGATTCAAAAAATCATCCAACAATATGTTGCTAACTCTAAGATTGCCATGTATAATTTTAATTGTTGCATCTTCATGAAGATATTGAATGCCTTGAGCAATTCCTTTGATAATCTTATAAAGTCTTGTCCAATCTAGCTGCTTTCCCAGGTCTGCACCTCCAAAAATATTAAGAAATGTTAAATGAAATATTTTCACATGGGTAAAAGATAAAAGAAAAGTGATTGACCCAAAAATAAGAGTGAAGAAAAGCTTCTTCGATATTTGTCTGAAACAAAATGAGCAGAAGTTGGAAAACTAGAGTTGAGCAATTATAAGTGTGAGCTATGCGTAAAACTTGATATAGAAGGACCCACCAAAAAGACTATAATTAAGACTTCTGTTGGGCAAATATTCATAGACAAGTATCTTCTCTTCTCCTTGCACGCTGAAACCCAGAAGCTTCACTATATTTGTATGTTGTATCTTGGCAAGCGCCTCTACTTCATTCTTAAATTCTTGTGCGCCTGGCATAGAGCCTCGTGAGAGTCTCTTCACAGCAATGTCTCTTCCATTCGCAAGCGTCCCCTGAATTTCAAACATAAAGTCAACAATAACATACATTTCAAAACCAAGACAGAACACAAACTTGATACCTTGTAAACAACTCCAGATCCGCCTTGACCAATCAAGTTATCTGAAGAGAACTTGTTGGTAGCTGCTTCGATTGTACTGAAATTGTATTGCAGTGAATCCAGGGTGCTGAAGTCACTCGCAGCTGCATAACCAAATAGTGCATGTGCATGATGAGATAAAGTGAAAACGAAAGAGCCACCAAACATGAGCCAAACAAAGCAAAGATCTGGTTTACTATGGGGATCCTTACAATTTCCTTCAGGAGCAGAGTCATGCTTCTTCCTTATTCTTTTACTCAAGCAACAGATGGCCACTATAAATATCAGGACAGCCACAGAAATTAGAACCACAATTGCAACAATCGTCCTTGATGAGATTCCACCTTTACCTGCATCATCCCAAAAACACACAGAACAGCTAAATTGTACTAAAGAAAATTCATGACAACAGTTGAGTAACGAGCTTTGCTTCATCAATATATTCCACATTCAAGTTTGTTTTCGTTCAAGATATAACAAATTCAGGCATTTTGTTCTTTTAGTCTACTTAGCAGTCCCTCCCCAATTTCGAACCCTTCCCTGCTTTTATCTCCCTCTGTTTTGTGGGTATTCTCTCTTCCCCCACAGTTTTGCTTTCAAACGCTCAATTTTCGCGAACCTAATGTCCAAATCATCAAAAAGATGAAAAACTACAAAGATCCTACGAAATACCTCAGGCACATAGGTCAGAGCTTTACCTTGGGAGCCGGTAGTATTTGCAGGAGGAACACCCGCAGCTTCCGATTGATATAAAGGGTTCAATTCATAGCAAATATTACAGCTAACAAACAAGAGAAAGAAAACTGTATAGGAAGCCATAAACACTGACCGGGTTTGAATCGTGGGTTGTGTATATGAATTTGGAGTAGATGGAACCATGGAGTCGTTCAGAAAGAGGCTAGTTCGAGATACATGATGTACATGGAAAAGAAAGAAAGGTGATGACCGAGGACCAGTCATTGCTAGGAAGCACAAGTTAAGTACTTTTTTTGTTCGTATTAAAAAAAATTGGTTAAAATTATTAGATGTTAGAAAATCCAAATTATTTGAAATTTTAAGAATTGTTTTAAATCAAATTAAATTTATTATCTAAGATAAAATATAAAAATATAATGTTAAAATTGAAGTTATAAATATTTTATTAATTTTTTTAAAATATATTAGTTTAAACTCCTTCCATCGCATCAACGTCTACGTAGTGATATTAGAAAAGGTCTTTTAACAAGTTCGAGTTCGAGTTTATATTTAGAAAAAGTACATGATTTTCTTTATCATCATAATATTTAAATTCAAATTTAAAATTAATTATTTAATTTAACATTGAAAAAGATACCACGTGTTGGAAAATTTGCCCTCATGTTGTCATTTTAGTTCTTCTTTCCTGGGTGAGCTAATTATTGCATTAGAAATGATATGCTGCTGCTGTTAAAATGAGGAACAGCAACTGACTAAAATTTTCCTGACATTGATTTTGTTTGTAATGTTGATGAGTACGGACTGAAATCTAAAATGTCTGAGTAGGAAATACATATGGGAAGGCATGTTACTGGTTTCCACTCTTGCGGCTGCATTGTGAAAATGACATTTTGGAACAGGCCAATAATTATAATTGGCAACCAGCGCGCGCTGGCACAACCGGTAAGGGGGTTGTGTTCCCTTAACCACATGTCCGGGGTTCGATCCCTGGTGGTGGGTATGGAGCAAGCGTGGTTGGGAGGGTCGCCCCCATACATTGGGCCCGACAGTACCCGACGGATTAGTCCTTGGTCTATCGGGCTGGGGGATACCGTGATGTCTCACCTAAAAAAAATAATTATAATTGGCAGATTCAGCACAAAAAAGTGCAGAAAGGGAAAATAAAAAGTAAGCAACTAACATGTACGAACTTATAATATTGCAAGAATTCAAGCTACGATTATAATGATTCAATTAAATTAAATTGCCACTTACATAATAACAACCTGCATGGTAAAATAATGGAGCCTGCAAATTGGCTACTAATTAAACAAGGGTCCACGAGTGCGTTCTTTACCTACACGAACTTGCATTTCGCATTTTAATAGGCATTTGAGTGATGTCTTGATTGTAATAGGACATTTGTGGACTTTAACATTATTTTAAAGATATTATATAATACGAAAACTTTATTATATCATATGAAGTTTTTAATCATAATTTTTGATGAATTAATACTAAAAATAATCTCCATCCAGCTCCATAATATATGTTAGATTATTGTTTCTCATTGTCAAGAATCCCATGGAATCTGGAAGTGTTATTGTCATTGCGGAATGCTTTTTAGGATAGTACTCAGGCAAAAATAACAAGATATTAGTAAATTATTTCTCATTCTATCTTTTTACTCATCCCAACGAACACAAATTAAATAACATAAAATTGGAGAGATATTCGAACATTTTTTTATTGATACAAAAGAAAATCAAAGAGAGAACTTTTTTTTTTTTTACTTTTCTTTGTTTTTTTTGTCCCCAACACAAGGTCATTGCAAAGTACTACAGAGAATAAGTTTAAGTGATGGAGAGATCTTCAAGCATGCAAGGTTTTTCCTTTCCTTTTCTTGTCTTAGTCGTGAGGCTCTTTCTAGTCATCAATTTAGACGGCTCATGGTTGAAAGTTCATTGTCTTCTTCTTGAGCAGAAAATGCAGATGACGAAGGGGTTGGAAGAGTTAGAGGGTAAATATCAAGCATCAAAACTATGGAAGCCATGGAAGGTTTATCTATTGGATCTTCTTGAACACACAATAGACCTATATTGATGCATTTCATTACTCCATTTGGATTACAAGATTCTTTTATTGTGGGGTCCAATCATTCTAGGGGCTCTCCATCCTTTCAAAGTTCCCAACCCTGTATCCAAATGTTGTCAACTATTTGTTATATTGGACTCATTGTCTATCCTTTTCACAAGAGGCACAAGATTTGTTTGAATCAAACTAGGGAGAGTAGTGTCTGATCTACTCACATAGCTCAGTAGGTCATATGCAACCCATATTTGATAGAAAGAGCTATTCTTCTTTCCACTTATAATTTCTCATTAAAGAACATCGAAGTTATACACATCTGACTTACATAAAACTTTCCATGTATAGCGTATTTTGGAGGTATATATCCACCAAAACATTGAACCATCAAAAGAGAGCTGCTAGTTCAGAGAAAATTACATATAAATCTCGGTTGTTGCCAATCCTTTTGATTAAAGAGAAAATGCTAGGATATCTAAATATTATTGTTAGGATTCATAACAAATGCTATGTGAAACATCGAGCCAGTTTTCCTACTAAGTGCTCAGCAGATAGAGCAAACCAAATCTGGACCATTCAAATCCAATTCGGACCGTTTATATTTCATTTCTTTAAAGTCCATATTTTTTAAGAAATTTTCCTTTTCATATTAAATGTTATAAGTAGTAAGTGAGAACTAAAAGCTAGAGATCAAAATCTCTTGGAAGGCATGTTACTATGCTTTTCCAACTCTACTAAATTGTAACAATTGACAATTTGAAAGCCCAATAATTACCGATGGATGGATTCAACTCAAAATAGTACAGAAAAAACTAATAGGTCCTTATTGCTATAAATACAACATTGCCTTAATGACCTGGAACTCACTGAAAAGAAAGGAAATAAGAAGCAAAGGATCTTTTAACTTTTTGAACCAACTACTATGACAGAGGGATGTGTGCATTTAAACCTCACAACTTGCATGCTTACAGAGAAATTACTTCACCACCAAACATCTCATTCACTTACATCTCATCTTCTTGTGCAAAAGATGTAGGTGGCGAAGGGGTTGGCAGAGTTAGAGAGTAACTATCAAGCATCAAAACTATGGAAGCCATGAAAGGCCTATCTGCTGGATCTTGCTGAACACACAGTAGACTTATTTGGATGCATCTTATTACTTCATTTGGAATGCAAGATTCTCTTATTGTGGGGTCCAAAAGCTCCAATGGTTCTCCATCCTTCCAAAGTTTCCAGGCCTGTATCCAAATGATATTTGTTATATTGGACTCAATGTTTACCCTTTTCATAAGAAGCACATGATTTGTTTGAATTAGACTAAGATGATAGTGTTGGGCATACTCACATAGCTCCGTAGGTTCTCAAAACCTTCTGTTTGATATAAAGATGTATTCTTCTTCCCACTTATGATCTCCATTAGAATGATGCCAAAGCTGTACACATCAGATTTGACAGAAAACTCTCCGTGCTTAATGTATTCTGGAGACATATACCCACTGCAATATTAAACCACCGAAAGAGAGTTGTCACTGCTTGGAAAATTACACATATATCTCGGTTGTTGCCAATTCTTTCTATTAAAGAGAAAAACCTAGGATATCTACATAACATTCTTAGGATTTAAGGTCAATGCTATGTGAAACATGAAACCAGTTTCTCTACTAAGGAAAGTGCTCAATTGAGAGAGCAAATCAGATCTAAACCTTTTATATCCGATTTGGACAATTCAGATTTCATTTCTTAAAAGTCTATTATTTTAATAAAATATTTTAGTGGAGATAAAGATAATTGCTTAACTACTATTTTTTTTTAAAAAAAAAATAAGTTTTTATTTAAAAAAAATCATCATGTTTAAAAAATTGAATATGAACCATCCAAATCAAATTTGAACGGTCCAAATCTTATTAGTTCTCTCTGTTGAGCAAAGTGCTTTACAGAGAGATCAGGTTCATGGATCATATTCCGTAGGGATATCTAAATTTGTTCTTACAATGTTCCAACAATGCAATTGGTATTTCCTTGAGTTTGGTCGATAGGAAAAATCCTTGCAAGAGCAAAATCTGTGATTTTTGGATTCAAAAAATCATCCAACAATATGTTGCTAACTTTAAGATCACCATGTATAATTTTAATTGTTGCATCTTCATGAAGATATTGAATGCCTTGAGCAATTCCTTTGACAATCTTATAACGCACAGTCCAATCTAGCTGTATCTGCTTTTTAAGGTCTGCACCTCCAAAAAAATTAAGTGTCAAATGAAATATCTTCACATGGGTAAAAGATAAAAGAAAAGTGAATTGACCCAAAAATAAGAGTGATGAAGCTTCTTCCATATTTGTCTGAAACAAAATGAGCAGAAGTTGGAAAACTAGAGTTGAGCAGTTATGAGTGTGAACTATGCGCAAAAATTGATATAGAAGGACGCACTAAAAATACTATAATCAAGACTTCTGTTGGGCAAATATTCATAGACAAGTATCTTCTCTTTTCCTTGCACGCTGAAACCCAGAAGCTTCACTATATTTCTGTGTTGTATCTTGGCAAGCACCTCTACTTCATTCTTAAATTCTTGTGCGCCTTGCGTAGAGCCTCGTGATAATCTCTTCACAGCAATGTCTTGTCCATTCGCAAGTGTCCCCTGAGTTTCAAACATAAAGTCAACAATAACATGCATGTAACGACCAAGACAAAACACAAACTTGATACCTTGTAAACAACTCCAAATACGCCTTCACCAATCCTGCTATCTGAAGAGAACTTGTTGGTGGCCGCTTCAATTGTACTGAAATCGTATTGCAGTGAATCCAGGGTGCTGAAATCACTCGCAGCTACACACCAAATAGTGCATGTGCATGATGAGATGAAGTGAAAACGAAAGAGCCACCAAATATGAGCCAAACAAAGCAAAGGTCTGGTTTACTATGGGGATCCTTACAATTTTCTTCAGAAGCAGAGTCACGCTTCTTCCTTATTCTTTTACTCAAGCAACAGATGGCCACTATAAATATCAGGACAGCCACAGAAATTAGAACCACAATTGCAACAATCGTCCTTGATAAGATTCCACCTTTGCCTGCATCATCCCAAAAGCACAGAGAACGAATATATTGTACTAAAGTAAATTCATGACAGCAGTTGAGTAACCAGCTTTGCTTCATCAATAAATTCCACAGTAAAGTTTGTTTTGGTTCAAGATATAACAAATTCAGCTATTTTGTTCTTTTAGTCTACTTAGCTGTTCCTCCACAATTTTAAACACTTCCCTGCTTTTATCTCCCTCTCTGTTTTGAGGGTTTTCACTCTTTCCCCACAGTTTTGCTTTCAAACTCTCAATTGTCGCGAACCTAATACCCAAATCATCAAACAGATGAGAAACTAAAGATCCTACGAAATACCTCAGGCACATAGGTCAGAGCTTTACCATGGGAACCGGTAGTACTTGCGGAAGGAACACTCGCAGCTTCCGATTGATGCAAAGGGTACAAGTCATAGCAAACATTACAGCTAATAAACAAGAGAAAGAAAACTTTGTAGGAAGCCATAATCATGGACATTAGGGTAAAGGAAGTGGTAAGAAGTCTGTAGAGTTGTTGTTGTGAGTATTTCGGTGCTGGAGAAACAGATGATAGATTATGGAGAAAGGCGCTGCAAGTCAACGAAATTTGTTTGGGGAAGGCTCTTTTTAATTACTTGTTGCAAAAGGATGGCTAACGTATTGGATAGGCCCACTCAGGTAAGGGGATTTCTTATTATGAAAAAAAAAATCATAAGAGAAAGGTAAGGATTGAGTACCAACGGCCAGTTTCTTAAACACTGACGCGGTTTGAATCCTGGGTTGTGTATATGAATTTGGATTAGTTGGAACCATGGAGTTCTTGAGAAAGAGGCTAGTTTGAGATACATGATGAACATGGAAAAGAAGGAAAGGTGATGACTGAGTACCCGTCGTTGCTAGGAAGCACAAGTGAACTACTTCTTTTGTTCCAATTAAAAAAATTGTTTAAAATTATTAGATATTCCAAAATCCAAACCAGAGCAACGCCTACATGTTGATATTAGAAAAGAGTGTTTTAACAAGTTCGTATATTTGCACATCAATTGTTAATATTTAGAAAAAGTACAACACTTTCTCTATCATTATAATATTTAAATTCAAATTTAAAATTAATTATTTAATTTAACATTGAAAAATGATACCACATTCAATATTTAAAATAAGAATTAGATAACTAGTTTATGATATTAAAAAAATTAGTTAAATTGGTTATTCATAAGAAATACGTATTTGTTAGTTTCCTTAAGATACCTCTTAAAAATATGCATTGAAACTAACATTTGATGTAAATCCTTTTAATATGTGCAATTAATAGGGACACTCTCAGGAAACAATTACTTCATTTTATCCTTTATATAAAAGTTAGATAACAATTGCATTCTCTCTTAAATATAACATCTCTATAGATTTTATCTTCTAAATTTATAAAGTTTTACTCAAAGAATTTTATTGATTGAATACATTAAAGGATTTTTAATATTCTTTTGTCACATTTTTAATTTATAAAAATGCACCAGAAATTGAACATAAAAATCTAATACAAATTTTAATTAATACAACTTAAATATATATAATACATTTAATAAAGTTGAATTCAAACATTACAATTTAAATTAAATATAAATCACAGATCAAATGATTAATAATTTTTCAATATTAATTAAGTTTACATTATTATTAGAAATTGTTCACATATTTTTTTATTAATCAATTTTATTTTATTTTTATAAAAAAGGTTGTCGGGTTGAGCCATCTGTGGGTTTTTTAGTCAATCCAAACTGTTGTTTCTTTTTTGTTGGCCCATGAATTCAACCTATATTACTAGCTCTAATGATGAAGCAGCACACATGACTCATTTCAAATTCTTCTAGAATCATACGGATAAACTAGCGGCAGAGTATTTCATGTTATTGATTTCTTATTATTATTCATTTATTCGGGAGTTGTGCTGCTGCTGCTTGCTGCAAGATGATAAACAACCGACTCAAATTTTCCTTCTCATATTAAAAGTTAAAATTAGTGAGTGAGAACTTAAAGCTAGGGTTCAAAATATGTTGGAAGGCATGTTACTATACTTTCCAACGCTGTTACATTGCAAAAATTGACGCTTTGAGAGCCCAATAATTACTAATGGATGGATTCAACTCAAAATAGTATAGAAAAAAACTAACAAGTCCTCATTGCTATAAATACAACGTTGCCTCAGTGACCTGAACTCACACTGAAAAGGAAGCAACTTTCAAACTTCGATCATAAGAAGCAAAGGCTCTTTAACTTTTTGGACCAATCACCAAAAGGAGGGATGTGTGCATTTAAACATAACAACTTGCAAGCTTACCGAGGAATTACTTCACTAACAGACATCTCATTCACTGACATAGGTGCTGACTTGGTCGTAGAATGACCAAAGTGAAAGTCTTTTGGCATGCTTGGATCGGTTCCGCTTTGGACGAAAAATGCAGATTGTGAAGAGGTTGGCAGAGTCTATCTGCTGTATCTTCTTGAATACACAGTAGACCTATATGGATGCATCTCATTACTTTATTTGGAGTGTAGATTCTCTTATTACGGCGTCCAAAAGCTCCAAAGGTTCTTCATCCTTTCAAAGTTTCCAGACCTGTATCAAAAAGTTGTCAAATATTTGGGATCATAGTATTTTTCCTTTCCTCATAAAGCAAATGATTGGTTGAACCAAACTAAGAGAATAGTGTTTGATGCAGGTCCTCAGCACCTTCCATTTGACAGAAAGAACTATTCTTCTTCCCACTTATGATCTCCATTAGAATGATACCTAAAATGTATACATCAAACTTCATAGAAAACTCTCTATGCATAGTATATTCCGAGGATATATACCCACTGGCATTGAATCATTAAAAGAGAGTTGTCAGTGCTGGGAAAATGTTTAATAATATTTGTAAGAATTCAAAGCCAGTGCTGCGTGAAACAGATTTCACAGGGATATGTGAACTTGTTCTATATTCCAACAATGAGCCTGGTATTTCCTTGGGGTCAGTCCACCATACAAATTCCTTTGATAATCTTGTAACACATTGTTCAATCTAGCTGCCTCTACTTTTCAAGGTCTGCACATTAAAAAAAAGAGAGAAATTTCATGTAAAAGAAAATTAAATTGACTCAAAAATAAGAGTGATGCAAAGCTTCCTCCATTTTTCTCTGAAACAAAATAAGCAGAAGTTGGAAAACTAGAGTTGCGCATATTAAGTGTGAACTATGCGCAAAAATTGACGTAAAAGGACCCACTAAAAAGACTATCATCAAGACTTCTGATGGGAAAATATTCATAGACAAGTATCTTCTCTTCTCCTCGCAAGCTGAAATTCAGAAGCTTCACTATATTTCTATGTTGTATCCTGGCAAGCACCTCTACTTCATTCTTAAATTCTTGTGCACCTTGTCTAGAGCCTGGTGAGAGTCTCTTCACAGCAATGCCTTGTCCATTCGCAAGCGTCCCCTGAATTTCAAACATAAAGTCAACAATAACAGACATGTAAATACCAAGACAAAACACAAACTTGAAACCTTGTAACATCTCCCAATCTGCCTTGACCAATCCGGTTATTTCGAGAGGACCTGTTGGTGGCCGCTTCAATTGTACTGAAAACGTATTGCAGTGAATCCACGGTGCTGATGTCACTCGCAGCTACACAACCAAGTAAGTGCATGTGCATGATGAGATAAAGAGCCAGCAAATATGAGCCAAACAAAGCAAAGGTCTGGTTTACTATGGGGATCCTTACATTTTCCCTCGGGAGCAGACTCACACTCCTTCCTCGTTCTTTTACCCAAGCAACAGATGGCCATTATAAATATCAGGACAGTCATAGAAATTGGAATCACAATTGCAATAATCTCCATTGATTAGATTCCACCTTTACCTGCATCATCCCAAAAACACAGACAACAAATCATTGTACTAAAGAAAATTCATGACAACAGTTGAGTAACCAGCTTTGCTTCATCAATATATTCCACATTCAAGTTTGTTTTCGTTCAAGATATAACAAATTCAGTTATTTTGTTCTTTTAGTCTACTTAGCAGTCCCTCCACAATTTTGAACCCTTCCCTGCTTTTATCTCCTCTGTTTTGTGGGTATTCACTCTTCCCCCACAGTTTTGAATCGTGGGTTGTGTATATGAATTTGTAGGAAGAAAACTGTGTAGGAAGCCATAAACACGGACCGGGTTTGAATCGTGGGTTGTGTATATGAATTTGGATTAGATGGAACCATGGAGTCGTTCAGAAAGAGGCTAGTTCGAGATACATGATGTACATGGAAAAGAAAGAAAGGTGATGACCGAGGGCCTGTCATTGCTAGGAAGCACAAGTGAACTACTTTTTTTGTTCCTATTAAAAAAAATTGGTTAAAATTATTAGATGTTAGAAAATCCAAATTATTTGAAATTTTAAGAATTGTTTTCAATCAAATTAAATTTATTATCTAAGATAAAATATAAAAATATAATGTTAAAGTTGAAGTTATAGATATTTTATTAATTTTTTTAAAAAAATATATTAGTTTAAACCCCTTCCATCGCATCAACTCCTACACATTCTTTATCATCATAATATTTAAATTCAAATTTAAAATTAATTATTTAATTTAACATTGAAAAAGATACCACGTGTTGGAAAATTTGCCCTCATGTTGTCATTTTAGTTTTTCTTTCTTGGGTGAGCTAATTAATGCATTAGAAATGATATGCTGCTACTGTTAAAATGAGGAAAACTGACTAAAATTTTCCTGACAATGATTTTGTTTGTAATGTTGACGAGTACGGACTGAAATCTAAAATGTCACAGTGGGAAATATACATGGGAAAGGCATGTTACTGGTTTCCACTCATTCCTGTTGCAATGTAAAAATGACATTTTGTGACAGGCCAATAATTATAATTGGCAGATTCAGCACAAGAAAGTGCAAAAAGGGAAAATAACAAGTCGTCGATACATCGCTAAAAAGTAAGCAACTAACATATACGAACTTCTAATATTGCAAGAGTTCAAGCTACGGTTATAATGATTCAATTAAATTAATTTGCCACTTCCATAATAACAACCTGCATGGTAAAATAATGGACCCTGCAAATTGGCTACTAATTAAACATGTGTCCACGAGGGCATTATTTGCCTACTCGAATTTGCATTTAACAATTTGATAGGTACTTGAGTGATTGATGTCTTGACTGTAACAGGGGGACCTTAACATTATTTTAAAGATATTATATAATATGAAGACTTTGTTATGTCATATGAAGTTTTTAATCATAATTTTGGACGAATTAATACTAAAACAGAATATTTCTATTCAGCTCCATAATATATAATAGATTATTCTTTCTCAATGTCAAGAATTCCATGGAATCAGGAAGTATTATTGTTATTGCGGAATGCTTCTTAGGATACTACTGAGGCAACAATAACAAAATATTAGTGAATTATTTCTCATTCTATATATCTTTTTACTCATGCCTATGGACACAAATTAAATGAAATAAAATTGGAGAGATCTTCGAATATTTTATATTGACACGAAAGAAAATCAAAGAGAGAACGTTTTTTTTACTTTTCTTTGTTTTTTGTGTCCCCAGTACAAGGTCATTGCAAAGTACTATAGAGAATAATTTTAAGTGGAGAGATCTTCAAGCATGCAAGGTTTTTCCTTTCCTTTTCTTGCCTTAGCCGTGAGTCATGAGGTTCCTTACTAGTCAAAAAATTTAGACGGCTCATTGTTGAAATTTCATTGTCTTCTTCTTGAGCAAAAAATGCAGGTGGCGAAGGGGTCAGCAGAGTTAGAGGGTAAATGTCAAAGCATCATAACTATGGGAACCATGGATGGTCTATCTGCTGGATCTTCTTGAACACACAGTAGACCTATGTGGATGCATCTCATTACTTCATTTGGATTACAAGATTCTCTTATTGTGGGGTCGAACGATTCTAGGGGCTTTCCATCCTTCCAAAGTTTCTAGTCCCGTATCTAAATGCTGTCAATTATTTGATATAATGGACTTATTGTCTATCCTTTTCACAAGAGGCACATGATTTGTTTGAATCAAACTAGAGAGAGTAGTGTCTGATATACTCGCATAGCTCAGCAGGTCCTCCGGGACCCATATTTGATAAAAAGAGCTATTCTTCTTTCCACTTATAATCTCCCATAAAAGGACGTCGAAGTTATACACATTTGATTTACATAAAACTCTCCATGGATAGTGTATTTTGGAGGCATATATCCACCAAAACATTGAACCATCAAAATAGAGCTACTAGTTTGGGGAAAATTACACTTAATCTCGGTTGTTGCCAATCCTTTCAAATAAAGAGAAAATGCTAGGGTATACAAATATTATTGTTAGGATTCATAACAAATGCTATGTGAAACATGGAGCCAGTTTTCCTATTAAATCCTCAACAGGGAGATCAAATTAAATTTGGACCATTCAGATTCAATTTAGACAGTTTAGATTTCATTTCCTAAAAGTCCATAACTTTTAAGAAATTTTCCTTCTCATATTGAATGTTAAAATTAGTAAGTGAGAACTAAAAGCTAGAGATCAAAATATGTTGGATGGCATGTTACTATGCTTTTCCAACTTTGCTGCATTGTAACAATTGACACTTTAAGAGCCCAATAATTACTAATGGATGGATTCAACTCAAATAGTACAGAAAAAACTAACAAGTCCTAATTGCTATAAATACAACGTTGCCTCAATGACTAGGAACTCACTGAAAAGAAAGGAATTTTCAAACTTCGGTCATAAGAAGCAGATTTTGGACCAACTAGTAGGACAAAGGGAAGTGTGCATTTAAACCTCACAACTTGCAAGCTTACCGAGGAATTACTTCAACATCAGACATCTCATTCACTGACATCTCAACTCATCTTCTTGTGCGAAAGATGCAAGTGGCGAAGGGGTTGGCAGAGTTACAGAGTAACTATAAAGCATCAGAACTATGGAAGCCATGAAAGGTCTATCTGCTGGATCTTCCTGAACACACAGTAGATTTATGTGGATGCATCTCATTACTTCATTTATAGTGCAAGATGCTCTTATTGTGGCGTCCAAAAGCTCCAATGGTTCTCCATCCTTCCAAAATTTCCAGGCCTGTATCCAAATGTTATTTGTTATATTGGACTCAATGTTTATCCTTTTCATAAGAAGCACATGATTTGTTTGAATCAAACTAAGAGAATAGTGTTTGGTATACTCACATAGCTCCGCATATCCTTAGCACCTTCTGTTTGATAGAAAGATCTATTCTTCTTCCCACTTATGATCTCCATTAGAAGGACGCCGAAGCTGTACACATCAGATTTCACAGAAAACTCTCCACGCATAGCGTATTCTAGGGACATGTACCACCTAAAACATTGAACCACCGAAAGAGAGCTGTCACTACTGGGAAAATTACACATACCTCGGTTGCTGCCGATTCTATCTATTAAAGAGAAGAAGCTAGGATATCTAAATAATATAATTAGGATTTAAAGCCAATCTTCTGTGAAACATGGAACTAATTTCCCAACTAAGTAAAGTGCTCAACTGGGAGAGCGAATCAAATTTGAACCTTTCATATCCGATTCGGATAATTCATATTTCATTTCTTAAAAGTCTATAATTTTAATAAATTATTTTAATGTGTACATAATCTAAGATAAAGATAATCTTTTAACTACTTTTTTTTTTTAAAAAAAGAAGAGTTTTATTTTAAAAAAATCCATCATGTTTAAAAAATTAGATATAAACCATCCAGATCAAACTTGGATGGTCCAAATCTTATTAATTCTCCCTGTTAAGAAAAGTGCTTAGCAGAGAAACCGGGTCCATGGATCATATTCTGTAGGGATATCTAAATTTGTTCTTACATTGTTCCACTGATGATATTGGTATTTCCTTGAGTTTGGTCCATAGGAAAAATCGTTGCCAAACTAAAATCTGTGATTTTTGGATTCAAAAAATCATCCAATAATATGTTGCTAACATTAAGATTGCCATGTATAATTTTAATTGTTGCATCTTTGTGAAGATATTGAATGCCTTGAGCCATTCCTTTGATAATCTTGTAACGCATTGTCCAATCTAGCTGTCTCTGCTTTTGAGAGACTGAAAATTCAAAAAAAAAATTCAGAAATGTCAAATAAAATATCTTCACATGGGTAAAAGATAAAAGAAAAAAGAATTGACCCAAAAATAAGAGTGATGCAAAGCTTCTTCCATATATGTCTGAAACAAAATGAGCAGAAGTTGGAAAACTAGAGTTGAGGATATTAAGTGTGAACTACGCGCAAAAATTGATATAGAAGGACCCACTAAAAAGACTATGATCAAGACTTCCGTTGGGCAAATATTCATAGACAAGTATCTTCTCTTCTCCTTGCACGCTGAAACCCAGAAGCTTCACTATATTTCTATGTTGTATTTTGGCAAGCACCTCTACTTCATTCTTAAATTCTTGTGCGCCTTGTCTAGAGCCTCGTGAGAGTCTCTTCACAGCAATGTCTTGTCCATTCGCAAGCGTCCCCTGAATTTCAAACATAAAGTCAACGATAACATACATGTAAAAACCAAGACAAAACACAAACTTGATACCTTGTAAACATCTCCCAATCCGCCTCGACCAAGCCAGTTATCTCGAGCGAACTTGTTGGCGGCCGCTTCAATTGTACTGAAATCGTATTGCAGTGAATTTACGGTGCTGAAATCACTCGCAGCTACACAACCAAATAGTGCATGTGCATGATGAGATGAAGTGAAAACGAAAGAGCCACCAAATATGAGCCAAACAAAGCAAAGGTCTGGTTTACTATGGGGATCCTTACATTTTCCTTCAGGAGCAGAGTCACGCTTCTTCCTTATTCTTTTACTCAAGCAACAGATGGCCACTATAAATATCAGGAAGCCACAGAAATTAGAACCACAATTGCAACAATCGTCCTTGATGAGATTCCACCTTTACCTGCATCATCCCAAAAGCACAGAGAACAAATATATTGTACCAAGGTAAATTCAAGACAATAGTTGAGTAACCAACTTTGCTTCATTAGTATATTCCACAGTCAAGTTGGTTTTCTTTCAAGATATAACAAATTCAGTTATTGTGTTCTTTTAGTCTACGTAGCTGTCCCTCCACAAATTACCCTTCCCTGCTTTTATCTCCCTCTCTGTTTTGTGGGTATTCACTCTTCCCCCACAGTTTTGCTTTCAAACTCTCAATTTTCGGGAACCTAATACCCGAATCATCAAACAGATGAGAAACCATAAAGATCCTACAAAATACCTCAGGCACATAGGCCAGAGCTTTACCTTGGGAGCCGGTAGTATTTGCAGGTGGAACACTCGCAGATTCCGATTGATGGAAAGGGTACAAGTCATAGAAATCATTACAGCTAATAAAAAAGAGAAAGAAAACTTTGTAGGAAGCCATAATCATGGAAGTTAGGGTAAAGGAAGTGGTAAGAAGTTTGTAGGGTTGTTGTTGTGTGTATTTCAGGTATCGGAGAAAGAGATGATAGAAGATGGAGAAGGTCGCCGCAAGTCAATGGAATTTGTTTGCGGAAGACTCTTCAATTACTTGTTGCAATATGATGGCTAATGTATTGGATAAGCCCACTAAAGTAAGGGGGTTCCTTATTATTTGGTAATGATTGAGGGCGCAAGGGAATGAGGTGTTAGGTTTCTTAAACACAATCCAGGTTCGAATCCTGGGCTGTGCTTGTGAATTTGGGTTAGTCTAAACCATGGAGTCTTTGAGAAAGAGGCTAGTTTGAGATACCTGATGTACATAGAAAGGAAAGAAGGTAAGCACTGAGGAGTGAGGACCGATCATTCTAGGCCAGGAAGCACAGGTGAATTAGTTTTTTTGTTCCTACTGAAAGAATTGGTTAACATTATTAGATGTTCCAAAATCAAAATTATCAGAATTTTTAAGAATTGTTTTCAATCAAATTAAATTTATTATCCAAGATAAAATAAAAAATATATTTTTAAAATTGAAGTTATAAATATTTTATTAAATTTCATGAAAAATATTTGTCTAATTAAACTCCTTCCACTGGATCAACGCCTACATATTGATATTAGAAAAGAATGTTTTAACAAGTTCCTCTATTTGCACATCAATTGTTGAGTTAATATCTGGCAAAATTACAATACTTTCCTTATCATCACCATAGTTAAATTCAAATTTAAAATTAAGTATTTAATTTAACACTGAAATTCGATATCAAACCCGATCTTTAAAATAATAATCTGATAACAAGTTTATGAATATTAAAAAAATTTAGTTAAATTAGTTAATTTTAAAAAATACGCGTTGTGGAAGCATCTCGGATTCTTGTTCGGTAGAAAGGGCTACTGTATGTCACGGTCCCCACATGTGTAGATATATTTTTGAGAGGTTTCTAGAAGGCCAATATGGGCCATTAGATCAAATAGATCTCCACCGTCCATTATGTAAGTGGAGTAGGTGGAATAGTAAGTGGAGTTAGGTGGAATAGTGTAAAGTAACATTCTAGAAGGCCAATATGAGCCATTAGATTGAATAGATCTCTACCGTCCATTGAGGAGGTGGAGTAGTATAAATACCCCCAAGGGGATCACTTGTAATTCATTCATTCAAGCAATAGAGAAACATTCTCTCAAGCTCCTTCTCTCTCTAGTTTCTCTCTCTAGTCTTGTGCTTCTTGCTTGTGAGCTTGTCCAGGTTACTTGGGAAGGCTGACTTAGTTCGAGTCTGGGTGAAAGATCGAGCTAAGTGCCGCACGGTTGTTGTTGATATAAACAACCCCGTGACAGTTGGTATCAGAGCCAAGGTTCTGTCTGAGTA
>QFDD01000682.1:0-37452 GCA_006871305.1 Vachellia collinsii
AATGTAACTCGAGTTCTGAATGGAAGTTTTGTTTTTCAACATAGTTTTAAAGCCCGAAACTCGAGTTCTACAAACGAAACTCGAGTTCTGTCAAAACTTCCAACATAACTTGAGTTTTCTCTGAGAATTCGGTTTTTCCAAAACACTTCCAACATTCGAAACTCGAGTTTTAAAACACGAAACTCGAGTTCTTCCAGAACTTTTACTTCAACTCGAGTTCTGTAAAGAGTTTTGTATTTCTAAAGCTTTTCTAAAGCCCGAAACTCGAGTTCTAAAACATGAAACTCGAGTTATACTAAAACTTTTATTCAAACTCGAGTTCTAAAGGGAGTTTTGAATTTCTAAAGCTTTTTCAACACCCGAGACTCGAGTTTTATCATCCACAACTCGAGTTTTGACAGAACTTGAATCAAAACTTGAGTTCTCTTGAAAGTTTGAGATTTTTAAAACGTTTTTAAACACAGTAACTCGAGTTCCAACAATTATAACTCTAGTTCTCTCAAACATTTCATTAAAACTCGAAGATTTTCAAAAACTTTCTGAAAACTAATAATCAAAGCATACTTTCAAAAACATATTTGTCATCATCAAAACATTATCTCAACAGATATTACAACAGGTGCCATCGAATGAGGTCATCTTGTTTGAGTCAAACTTTAGCAACTTGGCTATTCCAAAGTCAGTGATATGGGCCTCTTGATATTGAGAATCTAACATGATGTTTGTGCTTGATATGTCACAATGAACCATAGGACGTGAGAGACCATGATGCATAAGGAACAATGCATCAACCACACCTCTAACAATTATCAATCTCTTCTCCCAATCAAGTTCCGAAGCTTGATTATCATTGTTTAAAAACTTATCCAAGCTACCATGTTCTAAGAACTCATACACAAGAAATGATAAGTGTGAATTTGAGAAAAACCCAAGGAACTTCACCAAATTATGGTGTTTAATCTCTATCAATGCTTGAACTTCACTTCAAAATGGTATATGGTTAAGGGAAAAATTTGTACTGCAATTGGGATGAAGTTTTTTCACCATAAAAAAGTGACTATCAAGTAACTCTACTTTGTAAATACTTCCTTGTGATCCTATCCTAACAAGATATTTGTCATCAAAATCCTTTGTACCCTCAACAACCTTTTGATTCAACAATTCTTGATCAAAACATCCCATGGAAAATAAATTGAGAGTTAAAGCTTCACCATCGTAATTTTCGGCTCTCTTGGATTTTTGAATCACAATATAGGAAATTCCTCCAACTACGAGCATTAGAGTCACAAAACAAACAAGCAGTGACACAAATAGTTTTGCTTTTTGGTTCATATGACCTTGTGAATTATTGTTATGTTTGGTGTAAAGCTGTAAACCAGTAACATTACCACATAAATTTGTGTTGTTCCTTACTGCCTCAAAAGTAATGTTTTGAAAGGCATGGATGTTTGTAAGAGGTCCCTCTAAATGATTATATGATATGTTAATAGATATCAAGCTTAACAACCCATCAAAAATAGGTGAAATAGTGCCAGAGAGATTATTATGTAAATGATTCAAATTTTTCAACATTGTTAATTGTCATACCTCACTTATCATCTCTTAGGACTTCATTAGAGACCACTATTGAACCACTTAACTATCTTCCATACATAGAATTGGCCAAAACAACAAAATTTAAAAAAACTTACCAAAAATTACTATTCATTTGATAAATTTTCAGATTTTTGGGGCTAACTTTGAAAATTCATAACTAATTCTAGAAATTTCAAAATTGAGGAGTTAAATTCTCCAAATGAATATTATTGAATTTAATACAAGGAAAAAATATCAATTGATCCAATCTCTTGACCAATTAATACAGTTTATTGCATGAAATGCTACTGTTCATATGGTTATTTTTCAATTTTTTAGATTTTCTTCTTAACTTTGAAAACCATAACTTTCTGCCTACACATCCAAATTTTGAAAAATTTAGCTTATTTTAAATCTTGGAATATGTAGTATTGTTATGAAAAATTTCAAGTCATTTGAACCTCAATTACTATTTTTCACTGTTACCTCAACTTTGACCTTGAATAAGGGCTTTGGACTGTGTTAAAAGTTATTTTGCATGCTTACATTCGTCTCTTTCATGCATATAGCCAATTCACATAATAATAATAGAATGCTTGGTCTATTTAAACATCACATACATCATGTTTCATAGTGTAGGAATTTAGGCTACAATTATCCAAAAGTGCACATAAGTCACATTGTCAACCTTACCCTTGCACTTCTTTGCCTTTGCTCTTTGAACATTGTCCTAAATGATGCTATTATTGGAGAGTGATATTTCAAAGAAATCCCCCTAGCAAAATCACTATCAATGACATGAATATGCATAATTGTCATGCACATTGATCTAATGCTATTTTACTACATGAAATTGTGGCATTTTTAAGAGATTTAAGTATTATATTTAGATTCTTATTGAATTTAATTGTATTTATTTGGATTGAGGCAAATGTGTGAAAATAGAGTTAAAGAGGGATAAAAATGTCATATTTTTTTGAATTACTCTTTTTAATTGGATTTTGGAATATAAGATATTACATTTTACCTTTGAAATTCATTTTAGAACACTTAGAAGGCATTTGGAAAATTAGAAGCTGAAAAAGGAAAATTTCATTTGAGGACCACTAGAGGACAAAAAGGTGGATCAGAAATTAATGACAGCCAAGTTCCTGGAATTCAGAAATGCCAGAGAGGTCCCAACGCATCCAGCAGCCTTTGAACATCTGAATTTCGGAAATTCCAACGAGGTCCCACACGTCCAGCAACTTGAGAATTGAATTACAGAAATGCCAGTGAGGTCCCCACACGTCCAGCAGCGTTTTTAGCGATTTGGACTTGAGAAATCTGATTCTTTGGGGGGGTTAGGTCAAGAGATCTTCACTAGATATTACAGGAGGAGCGCCGCAGCAGTGAGAGAGGGGAGGAAACAGAAGAGCGCCGCAAATAAATTCCATTTTTCTCTTCCTTCATCTTCGTCGCCCCATCTCACCCACACTTCTTTTCCATTCCTTCTACCTTCTATCATCACCATTATCATCTCCTCTTCTCCTCCTTTAATCTGCACCAGAAACAGCAGGAAAAAAATGCAGAAGAGGAAAAAACGCCGAGAGCTCGCGGCGTGAAAGTTCCATTCATTCTCCTGCGCCTCCATCGTTACCACTTTCACTTGCTTCACCATCGTGTCCTCCTTGTCTTCTTCCAGTAGCTGATTTCGCTGGAACTGAACAGAGGAACAGCAGCGACGCTCCTTCATCGTTGTCATCCCCACTCTTTATTCCAGTTCCTGTGGACAACTGCATTAATTTTTCTGAATCTGATTTGATGATGATAATGATGATGAGTGGCTAGTTTTTGGTGCTTCTTGGAGATGAGATGATGGCTTGAGTTCTTGAAATTAATTAGGGGAGTTATTTCAGTTTAATCTTTGCTTTTGTTAATTATTTTGAATTCCTAATTTAGGATTGATGATATTTAACTTTGTTCTTGATTAAACATATTTGTGGTTGTTCTATATTGTTGTTGCTTGTTTGATTTTACTTATGATTATTTTCCCAATTGATTGAATGAATTATATTTGCTTCAGTGATCACTGGTTTATATAGTTTAATTTAATCAATTTGAATGTCGCGATAGTGCATTCATATAGGGGGCGCAAGCACATTAATTTAATTCAATTCACACATCAAGTGGTAATTTAATAATACTTTTAAGCAATAGCTATAAATGTGATAGTTTGAGTAGCTATTGATTAAAAGTATTAGACTCAATGCGATTGCTTGAGATTTTCCATTAGACTTGATGATTTTAAAACTCCCATTATTTTAATTGAACAATGATAGTCATTTACTCATTTCCAAGAGCATCTTCCATATTACATATTTCAAACAGTTTTCCTTCATTTGTTTCAATTTTATAAAAAGAAAATTATAAAAACAGTACTTTAGGATTTATTTTTCTTGTTTGCAATTAGTTTTAATTAAGAAAATTGATTTCTCAAAACAACCCCATATTTTATTGCATTTTAGACTCTTAGTTTACATAGGGAAGTTGAATTAAGGCTCCTTGATAAGAGAACGACCCGAGTATTGTATTATACTGCAATTCTTGGTTTAAAATATTTTGCATTTGATCCCAATGAGTTTAGATTCGGTCAAATCACACATCAATCTAGCCATGCTTGCATATAAAATATTACCACTTGAAATTGAATTTGCACATATTATGACATGTCATAACTACCAAAATAATAGCACATTTTCTAGCAAATAAACATGGCAAAATTCATCAATAACAACTATGAACAATATTAATGCAAAATATAGTAATCTTGCTACCTCAATTGTTCAACTTTACAAGTGAGTTTTTCCAAGTGGTTTCACAACTTCCCTCTTGTACTATTAGCTCTTCCTTCTACAAATAACACTCCTACACATGATATAATGCATTTGGCATCAACATTAGGCCATTTCCAATGCATTATAACAACTAAAAATCCATCAAACTCAATCTTGACAATTTCAATCCTTAAACTTGCAAATTTTCCGATTTTGATTCTAGTGCTTCCAAATTTATTTTCTCACTTCTACCCTACAAAATTTTTCCTTCTAAACCTGTTAAAAGCATAAAAATAATCAAAAACTCACTCCTAACCTAAGAACAGCAGCAAACCAAAAATGCACAGAAAATTTTCAGCAAGTGTGGTTTTCAATTTCTATCATCACACATGCATAAAATCATTCCTAAACCATTTCCTAATCATTTAATAACACAAAAACTCCTCCCCCTTGCATCTAAAATTTCATCCAGCAGCAGCCCCATGAGGGTTTGTTATCAAAACTTCAATATGAGCTCAAAATCAGTTCAAACCACATATCAATGTGTCGCAAATTGCATAAGAACTTGATTTATAACCTTTGACTAATCTAATTCACTCTCTTCTTCATTTACACTCTCTAAAACCTAGCCTTTTAGCAGCCCAAATACACCACCATATTGAAAATTATACCATTCCAAAGGAAGAGAAGAGCTTGTAAATCAATTTCATGGAAAGAATTAGGCTTTTACCTTGAATTCCACTTGATTTATCTTCTTCCTTACCTCTTCTTCTGTCAAGCCTTGCTCTTCTCTTTTTCTTCGATGGAGGTCGTGATTTAGATGGAGAAATGAGGGCTGGAAGTGTTAAAAAGAATTGCCCAAGTGTTGTAAAAATTTTGGGGTCCACTCATACTGATAGAGTAACTATACACTGATGTAATCGACCACTTTAAATTAATATCTTTCTTGATTTTTGTCTTTTAATAAGAAGACAGCAAGTGGCACTCCTTATGTCCTCACAATATCTTTTATAAAAGTGAAATTGCTTTATATTTACTTTACCCGATAATTTTCTTCCGAAAATGCTTTTTGGGGATTTTCTAATCACTCGACCGATTTAGTTTTATTAAAAATTCCTATAATTCCTCTACTCTCATTATCATTTTTCCTTCCTCAATTCCTATTCCAAATATGTCTTTAATTAATTTCAGAATGGTGCGAACCCAATGGGAAAGATCCCAAGAACCCACAACCAATCTAAAATATACGCACCCCAAGAACGCTAAACAAAGGTTAACGATCCACTTGAACCCTTGAACACGGAAGAACAAGGACCCGAAGTGTTGGAAGACGCCACAAGGATGATCAAGCCTTGATAAGTCTGTTAGTTCAATCAAGAACCCTAGAGAGAAATCCACTCTCAAGTTTAAAGATGCAAGAATGCAATTCTTTAACTCAATAACATAATCTGATAATCTGATTTCAAGAATGAGTAGTACAATGTATTTATAGAGATTACATTCTGAAATCCTATCCTAAAGAAATGATAAAATTCAATCTTAAATCTAAAAAGATAAATTCAAACTTTGAAATTAATAAATATCCTAAAATCTAGGGATAAGGATATTCAAAAGAATATCTTTTATCCAATCCTATCTAATTCAAATTACAAATTTCGCATAAAAGATATAAACTAAAGATAATAACTCATTTAGGCCTAAAATGTGATTATTTAGGCCCAAAAGAGGCCTTCTATGTATAGCCCATGGTCCAAGCCCTTTAATTTGAAGCCTCCAAGCCCAAAATATGATCTACATGTCTATTTTCAGCCCAAATCACATTAATGACGTCCTTGGAGTCTTCTTTTTCATTTGTTGATCCAAATGCCATATGTTTTGTTAAAACCTCTTGCACAAACCCATTTAATGATTATTTAATCCTTTTGGCTCTTGGCATTGCAATTAGTTCACTTGAAATTTTAAAAGGCTTATTTGAATTTGATGCGCCCTGTTGGATCGCATCAAGAAGAAAACCCTATTTTGGGATTTTTCCAAGCTTTTTTCTTCTGTTTCAACAAACCATTTCTGACTTTCTCTTAAAGTCAATTTTATAAAATGCTATAATTTTTTAGCTATTTTCCATGACTCTGAAAACAAATAATCTCCTACGTATTTTTAATAATTATATTCGACCAATTATTTTATGAAATAGTCAAATATTAAGTAACATTTAAAATTCCCACAAAAGTTATTTATGTCATTTTAGCTTAAATCAGGCATCAACTATTGATCAGTGAATTTTTCTCCATCTTTTGGTGCCCTGAAAAGTTTCTGATATTTTGGCCAAACTTTGACCAAAATGCCCATGAATTTCATAAATGGCAATTTGGTTCCCAAATTTTCAAAATGGCACTTTAGTCCCCACTTTCAAATTTACACTTTGGTCCTCAAATTTTAATAATGTCATTTTAATCCCTACTTTTCCAAAATTCCTCTTTTTACCTTATGGTCCCTTAATTAATCTGTAGTTACCCATTTAGCCATTTATTTTTTGTTACAGGAAACACGGATATTACATTAATGTTCCAAGAGCAGCTGGTATTGTTCCCCTCAACATATTTTCACTTAGATCAAGTTTTTACAAAGCTTGTAGTTGACCAATCTCAAAGGGATTGCTTCCATTGAACTTATTTTTGTTCAAGTTCAAATGCCATAGCTTGTGCAAGCCTCCAAGCTCTTTAGGTATTGGTCCAATGAGGTTATTTCCTGCTAGCTCCAATTCCTCAAGTTGATTCAATGATCCTATTTCTAGAGGAATCTTTCTTGAGAATTGATTATGTAATGGAGATCTAAGATATGATATTTGATGAAGATTAATAGTTTTTATTTTAGATATTTTATGTTTTATTTATTAATTCAATTTCTAGATTTAATATATTTTTTTGAATAAATCCTTTGGATATCTATTAGATGATCTTATCTTGTAAAATCCATTGGGGATATCATCTTTAGAATATATAGGATATTGCTTTTCTCATATTAGGGTTATTAAGTTTCCTTATTTATATAATTAGTTGTATTCAATTATTTTGGGAAGAGTTGATGAATGAAGAAATTTTCTTTGGCAAGTATTAATTTGTGTTGAGTATTCGGGATAGAATATGGTTAGATTGTAAAAGCTTGATCAAATTTTGTGGAGCCTTTTTGTAGCTAAGGATCTAGAGATAAGTTCTTTTAGGGTTTTAGCTGATCAATTTCTTAATTTACGGGGTCAGTTCGTATCATTTGGTATCAGAGATAGATTTGGCCTATAACCCATAGGTTTCAAGCTACTGTTGCAAGAGTATTTGAAGATGTCACATGGAAATTCTTGTGACGAAGACTCATGACCAGTGACTCGTGGAGAATTTAATTCATCCATGAATGCTATGCGAGAAGAATTTCAAAAGCTTAGTTTTAAGATGATGGATAAACAAATGACATCATCTAGTTCTACATGTTCTCGGTATGAAAATAAGGCGTATAAATATGACTACCAAAGATCAAAGAAGTGTAGACATTCTCAAGATAATTTAGAAGTCAAATAAATATTCCTTCTTTTTTGAGAAAACCTAACCCAGATGAATTTCTGTAGTGGGAACAAAGGGTGGAGCAAGTTTTCAAATTTCATGATTATCCCGAGGAGAAAAAGGTAAAACTAGCTACACTTGAACTTACTAATTATTCTAGTATTTCGTGGGATCGATTACAAATTAAAAGGATGACTCTTGGAAAAGGCCCAATTCGAACTTAGGAAAAATTGAAGGCTTTCATGAAAAAAAAATTTGTTCCAAGTCATTACTACAATGAGATGAAGCGTAAACTACAATGCCTCCATCAAGGTTTTATGAGTGTAGTAGAGTATGACCATGAGATGGAACTCATGATGATGAAAGTTGGGATAGAAAAAGATAAGGAGACCACTATGAATCGCTGCATAGATGGCTTACGTACTAAAATCAGAAATGAAGTTGAGATATACCACTTTATAGATAAAGAATAACTTGTGTATAAGGCTCTAAAATTGAAAAAATATTGGAGGCTAAATGTGCTGGTGGTATCAAAGAAGAATTTAGGCCTACAACTGAGCAAATGGAGGAGCCTAAATTAAAGAGCGTCATCACTAAAGGTATGATAACTCTCCAATTTTTAGTATATTTGAGATATATGTTTGATATATTTGGAGAGTTGTCAATATAATTTTAAAAGATTTTGAGTTTAAAATAGCAAATATATCAAATGGTGTATTATCTTAGAGATTCATTAAGTCATATCTGATAATAATAATTTAAAGTTTTTAGGACTTTTTATTTTTGTTTTATTCTATTTACTTTTATTCTTTTATTTTGTTAATTTTTAGGAAGTAATGGAGAGAGAGAATCTGGAAAATCAAGAGATAAAAAGCAATTAAAAGAAAAGGAAAGAAAGAAAGAGGAAGCCGTGTGGCAGTTTGGATGATGACAGTTGGGAGGAAAAAGAAAGAGAAAGATCAAATGATATATGTATAAATATATATATATATATATGCAAGGGGGATAGACGCGCGCGCACATGCACGAAGAGAACATCCATCAATACACACATTTAGAGCATGTATTGACACACATCGAAGGCAACATCCTGGGGAAAAAGAGAAATAGAGAGAGAAAGAGAGAAGGTCCTCCTACGCAAGGAACAAGCACATCATCCATCTGTGTCTTCATCTTTATCCTTCTTTCTTTATTTTTTGTTGTTCTTTATGCTTTTCTTGAATCTTATCATGGATTTGATTAAAGCCATGTGTGGCTAATTTTCTTTAGATATAGAGTAGCTATAAACTGATTTAAGGATTTTAGTATGTTTAAACCATTTATTTATATTTAATTTTAATAGTGTTTATTAAGTTTAAATCTTATTGTTTGCTTAGTGCCTGATCAACATTAAGTATAAATGTGGGGAATTTAGATTAACCTTAGGAAAGGGATCTAAATTGAATCTTTAAACTAAATAATGTGATATTAGAATTTATTCTAATTTGCTTTTAGAATAGGAATATACCTACGAGACTCATAATCATATTAGGGTGAAATTGTTCTAGTTAATGCCTTTTAAATAACTATATAAGAAATAATATTTTTATTTAAGAGAGGGTTGTAGATGATCGGGAGACACTACATCTATTTATACTCTAGATTAACAAGTTAAAATTTAAATATATTTATTTGGATAATTACATGCTCTAAAACTTAAAGAAGTGATTAGCCACTGTAGGTTGCTTGTGTCAATTAATATTTTCTAGTGTACTAGAATTAATAGTTTCGTTCATTTGAATTTATATTTTCATTATTTGTAATTTGATTTGCTCAACTTAAACAAAATTTAGATTTCTAGTATCTATTTACCTATTAAATTGAGTCTCTATGGGATTGATCTTGATTTACTATATATTATTTTCATTACCCATACACTTGCACTGTGTAATTAAATTTTAGTAGCATCAAGGTAATTATGAAAAAAATTCCTCTTCTAAATCTAATAAGATTCGTTGTTTTAAGTGTCAAGGAATTGGGCACGTGAAATCTCAATACCCAAGTAAAAAGACAATGTTCATTCTTGAGAATGAAGGATCTGAAAGTAAATGCTTGAGTGAAAGTAATAATGATGATATGTTACCATTAGAGGCTGTTATAGAAAGAGTTTAGCATGGGGAATTCCTAATGACTATACGTGCTTTAAATATACAACCAAAAGAAAATCATGAGAAAGAGCAACGTGAGCATATTTTTTATAATAGAGGTATTGTTCAAAATAAAATATGTAGTATGGTTATTGATGGAGGGAATTGCACCAATCTAGCTAGTACCTTACTTGTTGAAAAATTAAATCTCCCTACCTTAAAACACCCTAAACCATATACTATGCAATGGCTCAATGATAGTGGAAATGCATGCATAACTAAGCAAGTGCTAGTCTCTTTCTCCATTGGAAGATATCAAGATGAGTTATTATGTGATATGGTACCTATGACGGTTAGCCATATCTTATTAGGTAGTCCATGGCAATTTGATAAAAGAGCTCAACATGATAGTTACAAAAATCAATTCTCCTTTCAACATAATGGCAGCAAGGTGAAGTTAGTTCCTCTCAATCCAGTTCAATCTTATGAATACCAACTTCACATAGGGAGAACCTTCAAGAAGAAATTAAAAGAGCGTAGTGAAGATTTGAGAGCAAATCTTTTCAAATGAGGAGGGTATGATGGAGATCCAAAAGAGTTGATATCTGATGAAGATTAATAGTTTTTATTTTAAATATTTTATGTTTTATTTATTAATTCTGTTTCTAGATTTAATATTTTTTTGAATAAATCCTTTGGATATTTATTAGATGATATTATCTTGTAAAATCCATTGGGGATATTATCCTTAGAATATATAGATATTGTTTTTCTCATATTAGGTTTAGTAAACTTCCTTATTTATAGACTCTTGTATTCAATTATTTTGGGGATAGTTGATGAATAAAAAAGTTTTCTTTGGCAAGTGTTGACTTGTGAAAAATAGTCGGGATATAATACTGTTGGGTTGTAAAATTTTGATCAACTTTTGTGGAGTCTTTTATAGCTAAGAATATAAAGACAAATTTCTCTAGGGTTTTAACTGATCAATTCCTTGATCTACGAGGTTAGTTTGTATCAATATGGCTCAAAGAGAGTCTAATCAATGAGATCATTGTCCCTAATTCTTATGGGATATCTCCTATCAAGTGATTTGAAGAAATATTAATCACCCCAAGATTGATTCCCTCAGCTACTTTTGGCGGTATACTGCCAAAAATTTTGTTGGTGGAAATGATGAATGTTGTAAGATCTGGACACTTTCCCCACAGTGATAAATGTGGCCATATAATTTATTGCTACACAAATTGATGCATTTCAGATGTGGATACACACCAAAATCACTTGCAATATTTCCAACCAATTGATTATCATGAAGTACGAGTCTAACAAGGCTAGAGCAATTTTTCAAGGTTCTTGGAATTGAACCTGTTGAAATTGTTTTCATAAGTAGCCAAATATTGAAGTGATCCACTAAAGAAAATATGTTGTGGCAAATTGCCAGTCGGCTCATTCCTACCAATCTGTAAAATATTCAAGAAGATAAGATTATTCAATTTGATTAGAATGGTTCGTTGAGTTGGTTCCATCATAATGCAAGGAAGTTGAGTTTTTTTTAGATTTCCTATGGCAGATGGAATAGCTCCAGAAAGATAGTTTTGACTAAGGTAGATGCTTTGTGAATTGACCAAGTTTCCTATAGAGGATGGGACTGGTCTTGAAAGTATGTTGGTCCACTAACTTAACCAAGTCAAATTTGTCAAGTTTCCAATAGAGGTTGGTATAGGTCCATACAGGTTGTTTCTTGACAATTCCAATTTTGTAAGAGAATGAAGGTTCCCAAGTTCATAAGGAATGAAACTTGACAATCTATTTTTGTATAGATACAGAATTTCCAATTTGGTCAAGTTTCCTCCTGAAGGGATTTCTCTAGAAACATAGTTTTGGCTAAGGTAGATTTTCTGTAAATTGACCAAGTTTCCTATAGAGGATGGGATTGATCCAGAAAGTCTGTTGGTCCATAAGCTTAACCAAGTCAAATATGTCAAGTTTCTAATGGAGGTTGCTATAGGCCCATGCAAGTTGTTTTCTGATAGATCCAATTTTGTACAAGAATTCTCAAATTCACAACGAATGAGACCAGACAACTTATTTGTGTAAAGGACAATATTTCCAAATCCATCAAGTTCCCAATTTCATTGGAGATTCCCCTTGTCAAATTATTCGTATCAATTTCAAACTCCTCTGGGACTATCAACTTTCCTATTTTTGGAGGGATAAAACCTCTTAAGAAATTATGATGCATATATAGTGTTAGAATACTTGACAAGTTTCCAATTTGGATGGGAATAGTTCCATAAATTTCATTGTAACTCATATCTAAAAGCTAGAGTTTAGTGAAGGATGAGAAGTTGAGATTGTGAAGTGTACCTTGTAACCCCATACCACTGAGATTTATGGTGGAGATAAAGGACATGGGTTCAATATACAAGTAATTCCTTTCTAGAAATTACAAGGACTCCATTATTCCAAGAAGACAAGATCGCTTGGCTTCGCTTTGTAAGGTTTGCTTTCCACTTTAAAAGAGCATTTGTTTGCTCATTAGCAGCCATAGATGAAGAGACCATCACAGAGACACTGAACAATATGAATATGGAGAGAATTCACCATGATGCTGCAAGTGGGAGAATGGAATCAACCTTTTGCGATTTAAACATCACGATGATTTGGAACCTTTCGGATTACTTTTAGATCCCAAAGAAGGATAGTGGACTTATGAGTATCAATGGAGGGGTACATACGAGGATCTTTTATATTGTGATAAAACATAAAGATCGATGCACCATATATAAACATTGCATCTTATGTTTGATACTGCAATATCCCAAAAATTTCTAATTGGTTGCTTTATTTGACGTTCAATGTGGTTCATATGGTGGTTATTGGAAAGAGATATCTTATAAAGATTGTCCTCAAGAAAAGCAAATCGGCGATACATCAAGGTAAGGAAGACCATCTTGATCAATGAATTGGTCTAAGGAGTAATTTTTGGGTTAGTGGCTGAAATTGAAGTTAACCCTTGCTTTAATCGGTCATGATTAAAATATTATATTTAATTAAAATGTAAAAAATGGTCATAAATAGCATTAAATGAATAATATTTAAATATAAAAGGTATTATATGAGGTAATGCTATTTTTTAAACTTAAAATGATGTCATTTCATGTTTAGAAAGAAAACAAAAAATAAACCCAATCCATCCACAAACTGTTAATCGGATTGGTTAAAGAGCTTATTCATTGGTCTAACCAGTCGAATTAGGTTGGTTTTTGTATCAAGTGAAAAATTCAATATAGATTTTTAAAAATTTTGTTATGTTCAAGTGCCTTTTTTTTTTGCATCCCTAAGCCAGCACACATGTGATTAATGCACCATGTATAACACATGTCTTATTATACAACCTAACCTAGAAACTCATCCATGTTAGGATAAAACACTTACCACTAGATCAAAAGATATAGTTGTTAATTAGGGTGTAACTATATTTCTTTAACCCTTAATAGAGCAGACGCCCAAGTGCCATGGTTCAACTATGACTTGGCCCCTCAACTGGGCCTTCACAATGGGACAATTGTTGTTACACCTTGCCCGAATTTCTTCCCATAAGCAATTATCAAATTAGGAATCGAACGCATGATCTAGCTCTAACACCAATCATTAGGATCAAGCATTTACCACAAGGCCAAAAGTTATATTTGTTAGTTAGGGTGTAACTATATTTCCTTAATCCTCAATAGAGCAGATACTCAAGTGCCATGGTTCAATTATGACTTGGCCCCTCAACTAGGCCTTCGCTATGAGACCATTGTCGCCACACCTTGGCCAACAATCCACTCATACACACTTTGAGCCTATTTGGAAAAGCATTCTGACTAGGAAAACGTACGTTGGAGGTTCAAAACGTGATTTACCCACGTTTTGTGCTATTTGGAAAAGCATTCTGAGGGAAGCCATTCTGGCCCAAAAGCTCCTTATGCTAAAAGCCATTGGGATCTGCTTCTCCTTTTGAATGTGATGGTGACTGGTGCATTGGGAATAAATTCAACTCATTTTGTCTCTCTTGCTTTGATTTCTCTCTTCCGTGCAGCAGCAAAGTTAAAGCTCTCTATCGGTCTAATTTATCTCGCAATTGAAAAATTTTAGCCAACGAAAGGAAGAAAAGAAAACGGCTCTTTAGAATTTTAAAGAATGGGTAGGGAAAAAAAAGGAACATTTTATCAGAATCTAGATTAAGAAACATGTTGAGAAATCAACCGAATGAAAATCGCAGGACTGGACGATGTAAAACAGAAAGTGTAAGTATAAAGCAATAGGGAAATAGGAAAAAAGGTAGCAATACCAGAGATGAATGGAAAGTGAAGCATACTAGAAAGGAATATTTGAGAGAGTAGAGAAGGATTGAAGGACAGAAAGGAATACGGGTAGCAAAACTTGGGAGGAGAGGATGGTGGCCCAATAGGGGTAAGAGATCTGAAATGGGGCACCACAATAAGCATAATGAAATGGGGCACCATCTGATAATGATGATACTGGTGAGGCATCTTCATCAAATGTAACAACATCTTTAACACAGATGAATTGTGTTCGTGAGACAATTAGAGAACAAATTGTACAAACTTTATAATCCAATTAGTTGTGTAATATTAGTTAATTGAACAATTTTATTGTTCAATGGTATTTACTTTGTATATTTTTTCCTTTATTCCATTTTTATTTTTGATCATTTTATTTTTCCCTAATTTTTTCACAATATATATATATATATGAATATATATTATTTAATGAATTTCATGTCCTTTTAAGTTATTTTCCATTAAAAGTTACTTTTCAAATATTTATCTAAACAAGTTTTTCTTTTCATAAAAAGTTACTTCTCCAACTTTTATCCAAATATAAATTACATCATATCGTCTAACTTCTACCTAAAATTTCTTTTCCAAATATCGTTCTACCAAAAAGTTATTTCTCCCATTGTTTATCCAAACGGATCTTTTGACCTTTTCAAACATCCAACACATTTTGCATATTTTAAGTGGTTAAGGCTACATTTAGGATTTAAAAGTATTTTTCACGTCCCTAACATCACAAAAATATCATATAGTTTATTCAATATCTTAAAGTGTTTTTCATGTGTGTCCATTATCCTAACATTTATTTGTGATTCAATGTTTCCCTCATTATTTTTTTAAAAAGCAATTTTGACCTAGCCAAAAAAATATTTTAGGATGTTAGGTCCTACTAAAAAAAATACTTGATGTTGTGAGATACAGTTTCACTCAACGGATTTTTTGGGGAGTAAGCAGTGAGGTTAAAATTCCTCTTGGAAACATATTCTAACAATAAAATTGCACAGCAAAATTCTTTAAGATGTTGAAGACACTTGGAAAAAAAAATAATTTAAGGTGCTAAATGAACTACTAAATGAACTATAATATTCTAGGGTACAGGAAGGATTTGAAAATTAAGATGTTAGATGAAATATAACCCTATTTAACAACAGCAACAATTCAAGTTTTATATAGTTAGATGCTCCCTTCTCCTTAATGAATAGGAATGTTTTTAGTTGTCACCGGCTCAATATCTAATTTTAAATTATTTAAAATAAGATAATTTAAACAAAAAATGACATCGTGGTTAACTGTATGAAAATTTTCATCGTTATCAATAACAATCTTAATGCAAAGTGGTTAAGCAGTCAGTAATATGCCCTAACCTAGAACCATCATGAAAAGGTAAAGAGGAGCCAAATTTGTTAACATTAATGTGAGTGTATTAAGTTTTAAAATATTTTTAAAATGTACAAAGTGAAGTTATGCTCTATTTTATTATTTAAAAGAAAAATATAATAATACACAAAAATTCATATTTTCCATACATTTTCATGTCATTTCATATTAATGATTAGAACACGAACCTTCAACTTCACTTTCTATATTATATTTATAAATCACTTTAAAAATATTTTACTGGTATAATGAATTTAAGTTTTATTAACTTTACCCTAAAATTTAATAACCTTCGAATTTTACCCAATTGAATATTATATATACTATATCCACAAGAACAAAATCTACATAATAATAAATAAAATGATAAAATTGTATTTTCATATGAAAAGTTCAATAACATAACTTATGAGTAAGATAAAAAATTATCTCTATCTTTTAAATAGAATAAATGAGTAATCTATATCAAATATTTGATTGTGTATAAGGACATTATTTTGACCAAAAGGAGGACCACGAAACAGCATGCAGCAATAAGAGGGCATTGGTTTTTATTTTTTTTTTTTAAAGTAAAAAGAGGCCATTGGATGTTGCTTACGTTTCAAAGTCGTGTGTCTTGAAACTTAACGGCCTTGTTTGTTAGAAGCATTGGGGCCTTGGATGGTTTGGCATTGAAGAAGTCCACTAAACTCACGACTTGGCCCTCAAATCGTGCGGTCAAATTGGGGATGGATTTTCTTTTTCTTTTTTTTTAATGTTTGGACAAGCTTTCAGTGAATTTGACTTTACAGTGTTTTGATTAATTTTTTAGGTGATTTTGCGTAATCCGATGTAAATATATGATTTTATAAAACATCTCTCATATACTTATTTTAAATTGCGTAAAATCATTTAAAAAAACCTAATATAAACACCCCACCCATAGGATATAAGTAGTCATGGTGTGGTTTAAAATAACAATGAGTATTATTACTCTAAAGACATGAATACTTTCTTCTTATAAGTGGAGTTGGCTGAATTTCGCCTCTAATCGTCAAAATATGAGCGGGGCACTTTTTTCCATTGGTACAAGTATTTTTTATTAGATATAATTCTGTTGTTTGAAATACCAACGCACAATGTATTTAAGGGAGGAGGGGTGGTGCAACTGTTCCCAGTCACGGTAATCACATCTCCTGTTAACACCGCCATCCCCCTCCTTCTCCTCCGTTTTCCATTCTCACATCCCTTAGTCGGTACAGAGGAATGTTCATATAAGTTGGAATAAAATTTGTCTCCCATACTTATTTTATAAACTGTAAATCATCTTGGAAAAGTAATCTGCACTATCTAATCACTTCATTTTTTTTCAAAAAGGTTCCTTGTATTCTCATAGCTTCAATATTATTCCTCATTCATATAATTAAAAATATAAAATTGGCAACAATTTCTGTACATAAAATCCCCCTTTCCTTCCCATATTTTTGGAAGAGATTAATAGCCATGCTTAATATAGTGATAAGAATCATGTTAATCAAGATAAAACTCCTTACGTCCTTACCAAATATAAAGCTTAATATGTTAATTTGAAGACAAAGTTAAAATTAACATTACAAAAATGAAAAGAGTTAATGTATCACTGAAAAAATTGTAAATACTAAAATGCTTAATATAAATTTCAAATAAATTGAAAATATATAACGCCCATATAAAAGAAAGAGTGGTAGTAGTAGTAACAAGTGAAAACTTATTTATTATAATAATAGTTTAATAATAATTTTAAATGAGCCACGTTATATTGTTTTTTGCACGTAAATAAATAAAGAGAAATGGGGTTAAGAGGGTTTTAGCGTGTTGATTGGAGTGAAGTGGAGATTGAAGAAGGAAGGCTTGTTCTAAAACTAGAGAAATATTTATATACTCCCACAATGCCACGTTATCTATACTCTATCCAATGAAAATATTTCAAATATCATCTATTGTGGGTCTCATATTCTATAAATGTCTCCTAATTATTTTCATTTTTTTCCAATGAAAATGCTTTTGCCAGAAAAGTTGGTGGAAATGATGCACATTGTAAGATTTGGACACTTCCCCACAACGATGAAATGTGGCCATATAATTTATTGCCACTCAAATTGATGCATTTCAAATATGGATACACACCAAAATCACTTGCAATAATTTCAACCAATTGATTATCATGAAATACGAGTCTAACAAGGCTAGATATTAAAGTGATCCACCAGAGCAAATATGTTTTAGCAAATTTCCAGTCAACTCATTCCCACCAATATGTAAACTAATCAAGGAGGTAAGATTATTTATTTCGATTGGAATAGTCCCATTAAGTTGGTTCTGCCTTAATTGTCGAGCAGAGAGATGTTTCAAATTCCCTATAGTAGTTGAAATAGTTCCAGAAAAATATTTATTATCAAGAGAGGGTTGTTGTAAATTGACCAAGTTTCTTATAGAGGATGAAATTAGTCCAGAAAGTCTGTTGTCCCACAACATCAACCAAGTCAAATTTGTCAAGTTTTAAATGGAGATTGGTATAGGTCCATACAAGTTGTTTTCTGACAAATCCAATTTTATGAGAAAATGAGAGTTCCCAAGTTCACAAGGAATGAAACCTGAAAATCTATTTTTGTCCACATACAGAATTTCCAATTTGGTCAAGTTTCCTAATGAAGAGATTTCTCCAAAAAGATAGTTTTGGCTAAGGTGGATGTTTTGTAAATTAACCAAGTTTCCTATAGAGGATGGGATTGGTTCAGAAAGTATGTTGGCTCATAAATCTAACCAAGTTAAATTTGTCGAGTTTCCAATCAAGGTTGGTGTAGGTCCATGTAAGATGCTTTTTTTGACAGATTTAATTTTGTGAAAGAATTGAGGTTCCCAACTTCACAAGGAATGGAAACTGACGATTCACTTTTGTACAAATCTAGAATTTCCAATTTAATCAAATTTCCTAATGAAGAAATGATTTTTTCAAGCATGAAATTGTTTTCATACAAATACAATTCTCTAAGATTACTTTGCATTCCGATCCCTTAAGGAATGAGACTAGATAGATGATTTATGTGAAGTGATAATATTTCCAAATTCCTCAAGTTTTCAATTTCTTTGGGGATTTTCCCAATCGGATTATTCATGTCAATTGTAAACACCTTTGGAGTAGTCAACTTTTGCATGTAAATAAATAAAGAGAAATGGGTTAAGAGGGTTTTGGCGTGTTGATTGGAGTGAAGTGGAGAATGAAGAAGGAAGACCAGTTCTAAAACTATCCTTCCATTTTCATGGCTCTAAACGTGAGAAATACCTTCATACTCTTATAGTGTCATGTAATCTGTACTCTTCTCAATGAAGCTATTTTAATTATTCTTTTTTGTGAAACCCACAAAAATATATTATAATAAGTTATGGAGAAAGAAATTATGAAAAAAAATTTATTGGATATGAAATTCACAGAAAAATAAAATTGGAATATTTTCATTGGAGAAAGTACGAATGATATAACACTGAGTATGTAAGTATCTATCTCTAAATGTTGATTACTTTCCAAACGTTTAATCATTAGTCATAACAACCATCTTTAATCATAAAAGTATGACTAATTCTGAAGGATGGAAATTTCACAAGTGGCTGTACTTTTCACAATGTCTAAAGCATTAATGGCTGTTTGTTACCATGGAGGGAGAGAGGCGAGGGGACGAAAAATTGTTACAGAAAGTTGGATTGAATAAATTAAGAGAAATGGGGTTAAGCTAGTAGCTCCTGCGTTGATGACTCATTCAAAAGGATCTTTCCATTTTCACGGTTCTAAATGTTCATTACTTTCCAAACATATACTCACTAGCTAGTCATAATTAACAATTATTTACAATCATAACTCTTCATTAATTCTATAATATGGAAATTTTGTAGGTGGCTGTACATTTCACATTACTTTCACACTTTTTGTGGAAAGGATTCACATCCTTTTTTCCACAAAGCATATATTAGTCTCATACTGCTTGGAATCCGGGGTCCATGCAGGGGAACAAGAGTCCATGGAATTTCACACCACTAGGTCCCCATAGAAATTTACAGGGAAATGATAATTTGGAACAAAATGATGAAGTTTTTTTTCTTTCTCCATTTTGAATTCAAGACATTGCAGAATTACAATTCAGATTACATGGAGTTGGATAAAGTCAGAGAGGACGAGGCCCAAGTTGGGGGGTTTTTTAGTACTTTCATCATGTAATAGACAAAAACATGATGATCATTTTTACGTTTATGCCATTTGTGCTCTCATTTTAAAAGTTTTTAGGTAGGTATTGCACCTAAGAAAAGTTGATAGAGTTTTTTCACACATTGGGTAAAAGTTTATGGATAGATTTGTACATTTAGTCTAAATAATTTTCATATGTATATTAATCATGTTCAAAATATACTAATTATTGAGAATACCAATGCTCATGTCCTAATTCTAAAAAAAAGTTAAAGAGCTCTTACTTGATTTAAAATACAAGACAAAAATATATTTCCTTGATCCTTAATGTAAAACCTAATTGGAGATTTAATCTTCATTTTAAATGTAAGAGTTATTTCTTATATTTATCGATTTTCTTAAGTTACTCATATTAATACTCAATTAACAATTTTCAAGTGAAAGAAAGGGGAGGGAATTGATGAAAATGATTATAGTGTTTTAGAAAAATATATCATATTATTAATTTAACTAACTTCCTTAATTTAATTAAATTACTTAAATAGGATCAATATTCCCCCTACTTAACAGAAATCAATGACTACTTTACATGCTTTTTGACGGCATCGCACTCATAATCCATTTACTTTTGTCACAGTTTGCTGAGAAAAAGCTAGCATTACTTTAGAAACAATTAATGCTTCGTAATCTGGGAAGACTATTAATCGTTCTTTCAAGCTGATTAATTAAAAATCTTATTTGACAAATTCGTAACTACCATATTTAATTGACTCCTTGGGCTCAAATACAGATACAATTACTTTAATGTTAAGCAAAATATGGGAAAATTGGTTAAAATTTCTTGTTATAACCACCATATTTAACTGGCTCCTTGGGCTCAAATATAGATTACAAATACTTTAATGTTAAGAAAAAATGGGAAAAATTGGTTAAAATTTCTGGTTAGGGATTTTTTTTGGGGGCCAAAATGAGATGATCCAACTCATCTTTAACTAGTACATTACAATTCTCTTCAACTGTGTCACATATCTTCAATTATGTGCAAAAATCTTTTCTAAAGTATTTTTCATATGCATCTAATATAAAAATATTATATAGTTTATTCAATATTTTGAAATATTCTTTTAGGTGCATCGTATGATTCAATGTTTCCCTCAAAGTATTTTCTTTCAATGCATCTTATTTTAGGATGTTAAGTCCTACTAAAATAATACTTGAGTTGCAAGATGCAAGTTCACTCAATGGATTTTCTGGGGAGTTAAGGGTGAGATGAAAATTCCTCTTGAAAAAAATATTTGAACAACAAAATTGCACCACAAAATATTTGAAGATGTTAAATACACTTATAAAAATAATTTAAAGTGCTAGATAAACTAAAATACTTTCAGATATTGGAAAGAGCACAAAATCACTTACAATAAATTTTATTGGTATAAAGAAATCTAAGGTTCATTACTTTCCAATTTTACCCAACTGAATATTATATATAATATACCCATAATAATAAACTCTATACAATAATAAATAAATGATAAAATTGTACATTCATATGAAAAAATAATGACATAACTTATAAATAAAATAAAAAAAAACTTATCTCTATCCTATAAAGATAATCAAATGAGTACTTCATATCAAATATTTGACTGCGTATATGTCACATCATTTTTATTTACCCTTTTATATTCATTGGAGATCATATCTAAATCACTTAAACACTTTTCAATATTTAGAATTAGTAAACCAAGTGAAATTTGAAAACTTTTTTCGCATTACTATTCATTTTCACTGTTCACTTGGTAAAAATTCTGAAATTTAAGTCAATTTTGAAAAATCATAACTAATTTTAGAAAAATCAAAATTAAGTGGTTCAAATCTACAATTAAAGCTTATACAATCCTCTACAGGGAGAAAATACTCGTTTGGACAAAATATGGCTCAATTTATACAGTTTATTGCATCAAGTTGCACTATCATTTTCAGATTTTCCAGCATTTTTCCAGATTTTCTTCAAACTTTGAAAATACGTAACATTTTTTCTACACATCCAAAATTAGGCACACTATGGTTCATTTTAAAGCTTGGGATATGTACTATTGAACTGGAAAGTTTCATAAAATTTGGATCTTGTTTGCCCTATTTTCAAAGTGAAAACCACTCACCTTAGCCTTCAATCTCTTTACTTGTACTTCTTGGACTTGACCTAAAAGGGTATGTTTTGGGGAGAATGAGATTCATGGAATCTCAAGAGCAAATAACTCTAACTATCACATCAACATGCATAATTATTATTGTGCAATAATACAAGCCATGAACTTAAGCATGCATTACTAACCTTAAGTGCCATACACTTACACTTTGCCAAGGCATATCATCATCATCAAGCACCAAGAAAGAACTTGCATGTTCATATAACACTTAAATAGCATTAACATGGCAATTACACAATCAACAATTAATGGCAATGTAAATGTGAAAGTTAGAGAATTTGCTACCTTATTTGCTTAGCTCTCTTTGATCTTTAATAGCATTTTGAAACTTTTCTCTTGCTCTTGGGAGACTCCCCTTTACAACTTATATTCCTACACGTAATATCATCCATTTGGCATTAATAGTAGGCCACAAGCAATGCATTAAAACACTTGAAAACCCCTTAGAACTCTTCTCGAACTACTTAGGGTCTTTGGACTCTGACTTTGTCAAAATTGATTCCAATGCTTCGAAAATTGCTTCCTCACTTATACCCTACACAATTTTGCCTTCTAAATCCATTGGAAGCATCAAAATAATCAAAATCACTCTCCTTCTATCACATCCCCTGCAGCACGAAATTTTTCCAAAAATTGGGGAAATGTGTTTTTTCAACTTTTACCTTCACATGCATGCATAATCCCATTCCTTGACCATTTTCCAATAATTAAACATCACAAAATCATTTCTTCCCTTGCATGAACAGTGTCAGCCAGTAGCAATGAACAGTGATTTCACACCAAAAATTACAAACAAGCTCAAATCAACTCAAACCAAGCATCAACATGTAGCAAATTAAGCATAGAGTTGATTTATGGCACTTACATCTTTCAATTTTTGCTCTTTCTTGCGTTTTCACTTCAGCCCCTTTTCAAAACTCTCACTTGAATCTCTTCATCCACAGCACCATAGCAAAAATTACACCGATTAAAAGGGAGAATAGGGCTCATGGATCAATTCTACAAAAGAAATTGAGTTCCTACCTTGAGTTTGGCTTGGAAATCCTTCTCCTTCTTCCTCCTTGAAGTGCAAGACTTTTGCTGCCTCTTTTCCTCTCTTTATTGCTATAAGGTAACTTTATACTGATGTAATCTATCACTTTGAGTTAAATATCTTTCTTGCTTTTTCTCTTTGAATAAGAGGGCACCAAGTGGAACTCCTCATGTCCCCACAATCTCCTTTATACAAGTAAATTAGCTTTAAGTTTGCTTTACCCAAAAATTTTCTTGCTTTTTGGAGATTTTCTGATCAGTTGACCAATTCGGTGTTCTTTAAAATTTCCTATAATTCATCTACTCTTTTAATCATTTTTCCTTCCTCAATTCTCATTCCGGATGTGCCTTTAAATAATTTCGAAAGAAAACCATATTTTAGGGTTTTTTCGGGCCTTTTTCTTCCGTTCTGGCAAACCATTTCTGACTTTCTCTTGAAATCAATTTTATAAAATACTAGATTTTATGAGCTATTTTCCCATACCCTGAAATCAAATATTTGAGGCCTCCGGGTATTTTGAATAATTATATTTTTCTAATTATTTTATTAAATAGCCAAATATTAAATAACCTTTAAAATTTCCACAAAGGTTATTTGTATCATTCTGACCTAAACCGGGCCTCATTATTGATCAGTGAATTTTTCTCTATCTTTTGAGACTCTGTAAAATTTTCTGATATTTTGGTCAAACTTTGACCAAAATGCCATTTGACTTTTACTTAATTACCAAAATGCCCTTGATGTCATAGATGGCGATTTGGTTCCTTGAATTCCAAGATCTCCACTTTAGTCCCATTTTTAAAATGACACTTAGGTCCTTGCTTTGTCTATGTTTGGCAGAACAACATCTTTGCTCTTCCTTTCCTTTCCTTTTATCCTCTGGACCCTAAAAATATCCTTAATCACCCATTTAGCATTTATTCCCAGTTATCAAAAACTCGGATATTACAGGTCTAGACTTACTGAGCTAACTCACCCATATACTCAATTTCTTGTTCAAAACACAAAGCAATGCACAAAAATAATATTTCAAATCTCCAATTGAAGTTTATACAATCCTCTACAGGGAGAAAATACTCGTTTGGACAAAATATGGCTCAATTGATATAGTTTATTGCATCAAGTTGCACTGTCATTTTCGGATTTTCCATTATTTTTCCAAATTTTCTTCAAACTTTGAAAATATGTAACATTTTGTCTACACATCCAAATTAGGCACACTATGGCTCATTTTAAAGCTTGGGATGTGTACTATTTAACTGGAAAATTTCATAAAAGTTGGATCTTGTTTGCCTTATTTTCAACTTAGCTCAACTTAAGGGTTTATTAAGGGTATTGGACCTTTTTTCTACTTATGAACTCATTTACTTTAAAACATGGATATTCAACATATCCAATATACTTATTCAACACTCATATAATGCACCACATGCTAAAATTGCTGATACATAAAATTATAACTCACAACTTGGGTACTTTATTAACAAACTTTATCTCAAAAGCACATTTCCATATTAATTTGAGTCATTCACTAGTACAAAAATTGCTTTTTAGACCGCACAAAACAAACCTTTTAAACCATATATAGATGCGGTTTAGATAAGACCGATTTAAAAGGTAGGTATTTTTTTAAACCACATGTACACGCGGTCTAAAAAGTCTCATTTTTAGACCGCACGTGGATCCGTGCGGTCTAAAAAGCATGGTTTTTTAGACCGCACGGATCCACGTGCTGTCTAAAAAGAAGGTTTTCAGACCGCACGTGGATCCGTACGGTCTAAAAGGCATGGTTTTTAGATCGCACGGATTCACGTGCGGTCTAAAAAGTAAAATATTTAAAAAAATAAATATTGATATTTTTTAGATTTAAAAAATCCAAAAAATTGCTTATATTTTTTTATTGTTAAATAAATTTTATAACATATTAAAAACTAGAATCAACCTTGACAAAAAATAAATTTGTCATTAAAGATTTATTGGGCTAAAGTATACAAACATACAAAGATAATGTAAACTATAAATTATATCTAATAATCCCTAAAAAGATTTACAAAAAAGGTTTTGGTTTGTCAATAAACCAATAACATCATAGTTGATATTGTTGGAACCACCCCTTTGATATGCTTCATTCATTAGATGCCTCCTTTGCATCCACAGTTGGTTTTATCATAGCAACGTATAGCTTCCTGAGAACAATAATAGCAAGAGTTAAAAAGAGTTTCTTTTTTCCTTTTGTTTAGATACAAAAAATGAGTTCTCTGTCAAACACAATTTTTGAAACCAACATTAATATGTTAGTGCAAGGCCTTGAGGCAATAGATATTTCACTCATGCTTTCCAGAAATTAATTTACCTACTTTGCCTAACTAACGAATGATTCTGTGCAACTACATGTAAGTAAAAGATGGTAAGATTCCAACAATTTTCAGCAAAACTTGATTCATTTCAACGAGTTTATATTCTAATGATAGAGATGAAGAACAATTATTAAAGAAAAGAAAGGGGAAGAATTTTTTTAAAAAAAAATTACAGACCTCATTTCGTTAACTCTATCGCATCCCACAACGCTGCTCCAAGATTCGTTCTTTGCACAATTTCCCATCCCTCCTCCTCCACCCTTTCCTATTCTTCCCCTCCATCTCTACCACACATGCCCTAACTAATAAGAAAGGCTGACTCTCAAAAATGGTAGCCACCAAGTTCGTTTTGGAATTCGCTATATGTCACTCAATCGTGATGTTGGGATTCACAGTACTGCCAGTCGAAGTGCTCTACCTTGGAATCGAAGGGCGGCTGAGTGTGGAGGCACTTGATGTGGAAAAGGCATTCGTGGACTTCGGAAGGCTGACGAGAGAGGAGCCCATGGCCACAATGGATGAGGTGTCGACGGAGGATGCAGCGAGGCTAGTGGAGGCGGCTTGTGAGTTTCTGCAGGTGTCGACGGTGTCGACGAGGGGGCACGGGCACTAGATAAACGGGTAGGCTTTGGAGAGGAAGGGGAGGTGATAGAGATGAGCAGGAGGAAGAGAGAGATGAGAGTGGGGAAGAAGAGAAGGTCAGTGGACGTGTGGGGGGCTAGGGAGGGGAATTGTGGATAGAGGTGAAAGCTGCAGTAAGGAATGGCACCAAAAGTCTTTTCAGGAAAGAAGAAAGAAAAAAGTAGCGCCAAATTTGAATTTTAAATTTTAAGAGCTTTTAGACCGCATTATTTGGCTGCGGTCTAAAAAGACTTTTTTTTAGACCACACCATTCAGAGTAATTATTTAGACCGCACCCCTCAGGTGCGGTCTAAAAACGTTATCTTTTAGACCGCACCCCTCAGGTGCGGTCTAAAAGAGTCTTATTTTAAACCGCACCCCTCAGGTGTGGTCTTAATAATTTAAAATTTATACACTTATTTACAAAAATGCCACCGGTCATATTTTTTAAACCTTACCTTTTAAATGCGGTCTAAAAAGGGCGGTCTAAAATGTATTTTTTCTACTAGTGATTCCTCCACCTTTAAGAGTCCTCCTTGCCTTTGTCTTTACTTGAGCATGAACCTAGAGGTTTGTATCTTTTGGGAGAATGTGATTTCTTGGAAATCTTAGTAGCAAAGTGTACTAACAGGCATATTAATATGCATGATCATTACTATAACTATACATGACTATGAGCATATCTTACTACATACTGCTAAACTGAACTAGAATATGGCCAATGCAAAACATAAGCAAATATTTACATGTCAATATCACAAAGCTTAATCAATTCATACAATCATGGCAAACAATCATATTAACAATCATAAGCATTATTAATGTAAAAGTTAGTACAGTTGCTACTTGGTATACTTGGGTTAGCCTGGGCTTACTTTGCTCTGAGCTCCTAAGTCTAATGGACTCTCCTAATATCTCTCACTTATCTAGACTGCGCTTTTCCTCTTCCTTTTTCTTCCTCTCCTTTTTCTCTTTTCTCTTTTTCTTTCTTCCTTTTTTTATAAGCTCCGCCTTCTGGGTTCCATTGATATATGATAATACAACTTTTCACCAAAAACTTTTATTGCATAAATACCACCCCTTTTTGCTCTTTCGTATGGTATACTGATAATACCGATTGGACAACTCTAAGCCTCACAAATCAATTATTATCCTTTTCTCCTCTAATTTTCTTTTGGAAATTCTTTTTGAAAATCCTCTAATCTCTTGACCATCCATCAGCATAGGAAATTCTCATAATTCAAGAGGTACTTTACTAATTTTTCTCCATCTTAAACTCTTTCCGGAAATACCTTTTCAGGACTTCCCTAAGTTTTCCCTTTTCTGAACTTTCTTGCACCTTTCACTTTCTTACAAGCAAACTATTTTAAACTTAAGCCTGAAACTATTTTTATAAATTCACATAATCCTCAAGATATTTTTTCCCATTTTTACTATAATTATTTGAGTCATCTAGATATTTTAAATAATAATATTTGGCTCAAATTCCTTTAATTAGGCAAATATTCATTAATTACTAAAAATCCAATTTGAGGTTATTTCTACTCATTTAACCTCAATCTTGCATTAAATATACTTCAGGGGATTATTCTGCACATTTCTATACCAAAATACCCTTACTTGGTGCCCCAATAATTTCCTCAAAATTACCGTCCTATCCTTACTTGGAGACCAAGTTTCAGTTACTTGGTAGCCAAGTAACTCCTCTTTTGGCCATTTTAATCTTTAGGTTCCAAGAAGCTGTCTCTGACTTTTCTTGAGAATAATTTTTATAATTTTCTATAATTTCTGAGCTATTTATTCTTACTTTGAAATTAGATATCTGAGGCCTGTGGATATTTTAAATAATTATATTTAATTATTTATTTATTAAATATCTAAATATTAAATAACCTTTAAAATTCCCATAAAGGTTATTCTTGTCATTCTGACTTGAACCTGGCCTCATTTGTCGATTACTGAATTTTTCTCTATCTTTTGAGACGCTATAGAATTTTCTAATATTTTGGTCAAACTTTGACCAAAATGCACTTTGACTTTTCATTAATTACCAAAATGCCCTTAAATTTCATAAATGGCAATTTGGTACCTTGAATTTCAATATTTTCGCTTTAGTCCCATTTTTTAAAATGACTCTTCAACCTTTGAATCTCCAAAGTAACACTTTAATCCCTTACTTTTTCAAAATGACCATTTTGCCCTTACTTTTTCTATCTTTGGTAGAGTGGTACTTTTACTCTTTCAAACCCTTAATTAATCCTTAGTCACTTGTTTAGCCCTTATATCCAGTTATCGAAAATCTGGATATTATAGTATAAAAACATTTTTTAACCAAAAGGAGGACCATGACGACAATAGCAGCAATAATAGGGCATTGGACTTGCTTCCTTTTCAAAGTTGTGTACCTTTTGAATAGTAGTCATTGTCTACACTTTAGCCTTGTTTGTTGGAAGCATTGGAACCTTGTAGGGATTGGAATAGATGAACGCCACTAAAATCGTGCGGTCAAATTGGGGCATAAATAATTTTGTTGTAAAAGGTGGTAGTGTGTAAAATAAAGGAAGTTCCACATTGTTTGGTGAAAGGAAGACCAAGAGTATATTAGTTATCCTTTGGTCATCGTAAGTTAAAAGGGCTAAGAGGAAGATGGGCCTTGCGGACACAACAACAGGCCATCAGAAGGCAAACGCAGTTGAAAACTGATGATTCCCTCTCCCCTCTGAGTAGGATAAAATGCGACGACGGGCTTTTTGCAAAAATTTATTTTAGAAATCCTAAATAAATTTTCCTTATCATGAAAATTAATTTTATTTTTTGGCTTACACGGAAAAGCTTGTTTTTTAACAACCGAAAAGTTTGAACCCTATGTGCCCGGATTTCAACCGTTGCCAATGGTAAAATGGGCAGGACGAAACACTCTATGCCTTTACACTTCATGACTGGCGGCCTCTCTGGATATTGCCGTCCCTTTCGTGTCCTATCAGTCTCTATATATATGAGGCATCCTGATCAAACAAAGCACACATGAAATTCCTCTCTACCGACCTCTCTCTCTCTCTCTCTCTCTCGTATTCTACTGAGTTTATTATTTCTGCCAGTTCTTGTTTCCCTATAGTCCCGCAGGAAGGATTCATTTTATCTTGGGGGGTGCCGCTTCCTAAAACCAGAGGGGTTGCGCAATATCTCTCAAGGACAGTGTCCTTGGACGTGACTCAAATCAATCACAATGCTACTTCTGTACTTCCCATTTGTGTTTCGTACAACAATCTTGAGAGATATCATTTGTTATGGATTCGAATAGTACTTGTACGAATGAGCCCAATGTCCCTATTGCCCATGCTATACCGACGATCGTGCCACTCCCCAGGCCATTACCTAATATGTCCAATTTGATGTGTTCGATGGCAAGAACTTTAGATGATGGCAGGAGCAAGTTTATGCCATCCTTGACATGCATGGAGTGGCTACCTCTTTGGAACAGTCCAAACTTGCAGCAGATGCATAACAGTCAGAAAAGGATTAATAGGGATATGCCAGTAAGGTTTGCAGCCACACTCTTCTCACTACTTTGTCTAACGATCTGTTTGATGTGTGTACTGCATATATAAGGAAGCAAATAAGATATGGCAATCTCTGATCTTGAAATACATCACTAAGGATGCAAGCAAACAAAAGTTCGTGGTAGGAAATTTTTACAAGTGGGAAATGGCAGACGATAAAGATATCAAACTGCAAATCAATGAATACCATAAACTATTGGAGGAACTAAAAAGATCAACTTACCATATGAGTTCATGGCTGGGGTCTTGATTGAGAAGCTTCTTGAATCATGGAATGATTACAAGCAGCAGTTGAACCACAAACAGAAGCAATTACCACTATCAGATCTTATCACGCACATTATCATAGAAGACACCAACAGAAAGGCAATTTAGGCAGCAAAGGGAAAATAAATGGCTGCCAAAGCAAATCTGGTGGAAACAAAGCAGCATAATAAAAGGTATGATTGTCAAAGCAAAAATAGAAAGTCTGATTACAAACCCAAAGAGATTAACCCCAAGTTCAAGAAAAAGGGTTGTTGTTATGTTTGTGGAAAGCCAGGTCACTATGCTGCTAGATGCAGCAAAAGGGCAAGGGCAAAAAGTGATATTCCTCTAAAACCAAAGGTAAATTTGGTTGAAAGATATGAAAGCAGTGATGATATTATTGCTGCAATAGTTTCTCAGGCCCTTATTGTCTCTGATGTCAAGAAATGGGTGGTAGACTCCAGGGCTACCAAGCACATATGTGCAGACAAAGGAATGTTTACCTCCTTTAAAGAAGGAGAAGATCATATTTATCTTGCTTACTCTCGAACTGCAAAAGTTCAAGGGAAAGGAAAAGTGGAACTAAAGCTCATGTCTGCAAAGACCTTGGTGCTAAATGACGTTCTGTATGCCCCTGAAGTCAGAGCAAATTCAGTCTCTGTGGCACTACTTGGAAAGGCTGGGGTTAGGGTATCTTTTGAGTCTAACAAAATTGTTATGACTAAGAATAATGTTCTTATTGGGAAGGGTTATTGTAATCAAGGACTATTTGTACTAAGTGTTGATGACAATAATAATAATGCATCTTCTTCTACGTATATTGTTGACTCTTTTGATATATGGCTTGCTAGATTAGGACACATTAATAAACCATACATAAAGAAAATTCAAGATCTAGGTTTTATTTTTGGAATTAAAAATGAGATGCATAATAAATGTGAAGTATGTGCAGAAACTAAACTAACAAAGAAACCTCATCATTCTGTACAAAGACAAATAGAACTATTAAATTTAATACATACTGATGTAGGAGATTTAAAAAAAATTGAAACTAGAGGTGGTAAGAGATACTACATTACTTTCATTGATGATTTTTCTGGATATACTAAGGTTTATCTATTAAGAAATAAAGATGAAGCTTTTGATAAATTTAGAGTGTATAAGGCAGAAGTAGATAACCAATTAGATAGGAAAATTAAGCGAGTTAGATTTGATAGAGGAGGAGAGCATTTACTGTTAGATGATTATTGTGAAAAAGGAAGGAATAATACACGAAGTAACCCCTCCTTATTCACTTGAATCTAATGGTCTTGCTAAAAGAAAAAATATAACATTAAAAGAAATGATGAATGCATTACTAGTTAGTCCTGGTGCACCTGATAACCTATGGGGTGAAGCCTTACTATTTGCATGCTTTTTATTAAATAGGATACCTCATAAGAAAATGAATAAGACACCATATGAACTTTGGAAAGGATTTATACCAAACTTTAAAAATTTGAAAGTGTTGGGGTGTTTTGCTAAAGTGTTATTACCTAACCCAAAGAGGAGGAAAATAGGTTCCAAAACTGGAGATTGTATATTTATTGGATATGCTCAACAAAGTACTGCTTATCGATTTTTAGTTTTGAAAAGCGAAGTTTTGAATCCAAATACAATCATTGAAACAAAAGATGCAGAATTTTTTGAAAACATTTTTCCTTTAAAGGTTGAGGATACTCCTAAAATTATTGAAAATTCCTTTTCTTCTACTCAAGGAAATTCTGATGAGTATTAAATGGAAAATTTATGAAGAAGTAAAAGACAAAGGAAAGAAACTACTTTTGGAAATGATTTTTATACGTACTTAGTTGAGAATGAACCAAAGCATTTTTATGAAGCTATTTCTTCTCCGGATGCATAATTTTGGAAAGAAGCAATTAAATCTGAAATAGATTCTTTGAATCAGAATAAAACATGGTTGTTGGTAGATTTACCACTATGAGCAAAACCTATTGGTTGTAAATGGGTATTTAGGAAAAAAATATTTTCCCAATGGATCTATTGATAAATATAAGGATAGATTAGTAGCTAAAGGTTTCACACAAAAGGAGAATGCTGATTACATTGATACCTTTTCCCCTGTGACTAGAATCTCCTATGTGAGAATCCTTATTGCATTAGCATCCATTTATAAACTTCATATTCACCAAATGGATGTTAAAATAGCATTTTTAAATGGTGATCTAGAAGAAGAAATATATATGTCACAACCCGAAGGATGAGTGATTCCTGGACAAGAAAATAAAGTTTGCAAACTAGTAAAATCTCTATATGGCTTAAAGTAGGCATCTAAACAATGACATGAAAAATTAGATCAAGAATCACTAAGTGATGGATTTTCTACTATAAAAGTAGAGAGATGTGTTTATACCAAAACTATTGACAATGACAGTGTAATTATTTGTCTATATGTGGATGATATGCTTGTATTTGGTACTTGCATGAACATTATACTTGACACAAAGAGTTTTCTTGCTTTAAACTTCGATATAAAAGATCTGGGTGAAGCAAAAGTGACCCTAGGGATCAAAATCATAAGGAATGAGTATGGTATCTTACTTTCTCAAGAACATTAAGTTGAGAAAATATTGAGAAAGTTTGAATACTTTGGTGAATCTCCAGTAAGTACTCCTCATGATGCCAGTGTATATTTAAAGAAACATGAAGGAAATCCAATTGCTCAATCTAAATATGCACAGATTATTGGAAATTTGTTGCATTTAATGAACTATACAAGGCAAGATATTGTATATGCAGTTTGCAGATTGAGTAGATATACATATTGTCCAAGCAGTGATCATTGGAAGACCTTAGCAAGATTACTAAAATATCTGAGAGGTACCATTAACTATGGTATACTATATAGTGGATTTCCCGATGTACTAGAAGGGTATAGTAATGCTAATTGGGTCTCAGACTCAGAAGAGACAAAATCCACTAGTGGCTATATCTTTATCTTGATGGTGGTGCAGTCACATGGAAGTTAGCCAAGCAAACTATTATCTCAAAATCCTCAAGGGATTCTGAGTTCATTGCTATGGAACTGGCAAGATTTGAAGCTGATTGGTTGAAAAACTTCTTAGCAAACATTCCGTTGGGTGACAAGCCAACACCATCAGTATCTTTACATTATGATAATCAGTCTGCAATAGCCGCGGCAAAGAATAAAACCTTTGACGGTAAAAGTAGACATATTCAATTGAGACACAATATTATAAGGCAGCTGCTAAAAGATAGGGTGATCTCAATCGATTTTGTGAGGTCAGAAATGAACCTAGCGGATCCGTTTACAAAACCCTTAAGGTGAAAACAAATATTAGAAACGTCGAGGGGAATGAGACTAAAGCCAACTTGAAAACAACAACGATGGTAACCAGACCTTTGTGATAGGTGATCCCGTGAAGAAAGTTCAATAGGTAAGAACAAGTCATTTGTTAGTTCTTGTAGTACTGAAGGAAATTATCAATCCCTTCCTATGACATGAGAAAGTACTAGAATGCACGTTTACAGGGATGAGCCAAAGCTCTTAATGATTTCACAATCCTATGGGATGGTATACTCAGTGCAGGTACACTTAACGAAATCATCTCTACAAATGTGGAGTGAGGTTGCTCCTATGAGATCGTGGAAAAATCTCTAGAGCATTCATATGCACCAGGACACGCGCACGGCTAATTTAACGCGCAAAACCGTCGTTTAACAGCGGAAATGTGGGGGTATAATCTAACTTTTAATACCTCTAGCACACAAAAAGAGATCATCGGTTCCATGTCCATAGGACAACCTTTATCTCTATGGACTAAGTATTATTGGTCTAGGTTTAGTTCACAGAAAAAAATGACCACTAAACACAATGGTTATATCCTAGTGAAACTTAGCTAAGTGGTGTTTTATTTGACACATGTGGGGGATTGTTGGAAAAAATGGCAGTGTGTCAAATAAAGGAAGTCCCACATTATTTTGGTGAAAGGAAGACCAAGGGTATATAAGCTATCCTTTAGTCATGGTGAGTTAAAAGGGCTAAGAGGAAGATGAGCCTTGCACACACAACAACAAGCCATCAGGAGGCAAATGCAGTTGAAAACTGACGATGCCCCCCCCCACGAGTACGATAAAATGCGGTGATGGGCTTTTTGCAAAAATTCATTTTGGAAATCCTAAATAAATTTTCCTTATAATGAAAATTAATTTTAATTTTTGGCTTACACAGAAAAGCTTGTTTTTTAACAACCGAAAAGTTTGAAACCTATGTGCCTAAATTTTGACCGTTGCCAACGATAAAACGTGCAGGACGAAACGCTCTATGCCTTTACGCTTCGTGACCGTCCCTTTCATGTCCTGTCAGTCTCTATATATATGAGGCATCCTTGTCGAACAAAGCACACATGAAATTCCCTCTACCAACCTCTCTCTCTATTTCTCTTGTATTCTGCTGAGTTTATTATTTTCGCTAGTTCTTGTTTCCCTATTGTAACATACCAAAATTTGACTTATTTGATATAAACTGTAAATCATGCTTTGGGAAGCCAATTACAAAATTTTGGATAAGTATGAATAAAGTTTTGGGTCAAAAGTTGTTTTGGGGAATAATTTTATTTTTAAGGAAATTAGAGAAAAATAGGTATAGTGTCCAAAACTTTATTAGAAGAATTATTATATATATGGATGGTCAAATTCAAGAAAGAGTTACTTATTGAAATATCTTATAGCATTTTGTGCTTATTGAAAAAGGAAAGGAAAAAACAAAAAGAGAAGGAAAGTAAAAAAAAAAATGAAGAAGAAAAACTGTCGGCAAAAAGGTGAAAAGGAAAAAAAAATGAATAGTGAATAGTGAAAATAAATAAAATAATATATTATATTATATTATAATAATTAAAAATGGGGGAGAGGAGACACGGAAAGGAAAGAAGAAGGATAAATTAAAAAAAAAACCGGGGGGGGGGGAAGACGAAGAAAAAGAAGGAAAAAGGAGAAGAAAAAGGAAAAAGAAGGAAGGAAGGAAATGGAGGCGAGAGTGGGCTATATATATACCTATGCCATTCTCTCCTTCTCTGCATTCTCTGCATAATCGTGAAGGAGAGAAAAAGCAAAGCATTCCTGACTCCAATTTCTTTTGGGATAATTTAGGTATCTAAAATCCCTTCTTTTCAACAAACTTCCTTCATAAAAGTTGTTCTATATATTTTTATCTTACTAATGGTAGTAATTTTAGTCTAATTAGAGGAAATTTTTAAGGTTAGTAGTATTTTGAGAATTTTTAAGTTTTGATAATATAAGACCACAGTAATGTAGAGGAATTTTAATAGATAATTTTAAACAGTTTGGAAGTTGGTCACTACAAATGTTGGTTTATTCCTGTGAGCTATATAGGTACATGCATGTGTATATGCGTATATATATGTGTATTCTGAAAATCTAGAATTGAGTACATATGTATGCAAAAATCATTAGAAGCTGTTGTTTATAGAAAAATAAAGGTGCTAAGTAGTTGTTCTTTGCAAGGTTATATCTATGGGACATTAAAGATAATCTTTGTGCACGTGGGTGTGTACAAATATGTAAGCTGGTGCATGTGGCAATATTAAAGAATTTGATTGAACTTTTAACAGGTCAAATAATCTTGGTTGACTATGAAATTTGGTATACTCATGAGTTCTAAAATGAGTACTAAGATGCAGTATTTGGATAAGTTACAAGTTACAAACCAATAAAGTTTGGTTCTGAAATATGGAAAATATGAAAAGTTGCTTAATAAGCTGCAACTTTTGAGCATTTAGTTAAGAATATTTATGGACTATATTTAGTGAATAGTAATGTTTATTGAAAGAATATATAGAGAGTTTCACATAGAAGCTTAAATTATTGTATTTGGAATTTTATGGAATAAGTTATGATTTTTCAAAATTATTAAAAAATAATAATAATAATTCAAAGGTCAATAAAAGAAAAGAAAAATCAAATAATGTAAAGGGGTATAAATAAGATTACAAGAGAAAGAGGAGCTAAATAAAGCTGGATAAGCGTATAATTAACGCAATATTATACGTATATGTCTTAGGATTTGACATTTGCTTGAGCACCCCGAAGAGGACCAGAAAAGGGGATACTAAGGAAGGTAAAGGTAAATAAAGGAATACAGGTAGAAACCCTTTTTATCTTATTCTTATGTATTTAATTATACATGATTCTTTGTGCCAAGTGATGTGCGTAAATTGTTGCTGTCTGATGTTGAGATGAATCCTCGTGCCGTAAATTATTGTCGTATGATGTTGAGGTGAATCCTCGTGCCGTACATTATTGCCGTATGATATTGAAGTGAATCCTCATTATTGTCGTATGATGTTGAGGTGGGACCTCATGATGTGCACTATTGCTCTATATGTCGTATGAACATGTGGCTTATTTTTACATGATTGTGAATTTTATATATAACTATATGATAAACTGTGGCTTATACGGGGATTTTTGAATCTCACCCCCCCTTTCCAACAAAAATACAGCAGAGGCGGGTAGCTCGAAAGGCAAGGAATTGGTGATAAGAGAAGCATAGAATGGAGATAGAAGAACCCCCTTTACATATATTTTGGTTTAATTAGAAGTTTAATGTTTTATTTTGATATAATTTTGGATGACTTAGATGAGTATGTATATATGATTGTATAAATTATGTATACATTAATCAGAGACAGAAGGTAGACATGAGGAGAACGAGTTATGAAGGAAAAACTGTTTTTAAGCTGCCAATAAAGAGTAATGAACCCAGGATCAAACCTGGCACGCTGGATTTAATTGGAAAAATTAACTTTATATAAATGTTATTTTAAAAATTCAAAATTTTTCAGAAAAGCCCAATCCGAGGAAAGAAGGTAAAAGACTGTTTTTTTTTTTGCCAATTCAAGATTCATTCATAAAAAAGTTCATACAGAGAAATAAAATAAGAAACAAACAGTAATAGAAATAAACACACAAAGAAACATCAAGAGCATGCTTCATCCAGGGTCGAACTGCACAAACTCCAAGTCCTGAAGCAATAACGCCTGAAGCTGCATGGGAGGACAAAAGACCCAATCACTTGGGCATACCCCATGCAATGAAGCTTTGGCAACCCAATCGGCTACCAAATTAGCTTCCCTGGGAATCCATTGAAAGGAATGGTTCCGACAAAGGTTCCTTATAACAAGGATATTCTCAACCACAATCTCACATTTCCAGTTGGGAGGCTGGGTACCATTATTAATGCAGTTAATAAGCGTCTGATTATCAGATTCCAAAATAACATCATCAATTTGGTTCTCAGCAACATAAGTAACAGCAAGATTCATAGCCTCACATTCTCCTTCTAATGCAGAATCTGCCCTAATTAACTTAGATTTCCCATCAATCAACCAACCATTTTC
>QFDD01000683.1:0-43065 GCA_006871305.1 Vachellia collinsii
TTATATTTAAGTTTGTTTTTGATTAAACATATTTATGGTTGTTCTGGATTGTTGTTGCTTGTCTGATTTTTATCTACATATTTTCCCAATTGAATGGATGAATTTAAATTTGTTTCAATGATCACTGATTTATATAATTTAATTTAATTAATTTAAACATTGTCATAGTGCATTCATACAGGGGAAGCAAGCACATTAATTTAATTCAAGGGAAAATGACACTCAGATCCCGTGCAAGGGATCATTAAACAGTCCCACGAAATCGAATATTTATCGTCAAGTTCCGTGGGACTTCATTGTAATAAATTCTATAGGTTCAATTACTCTTCTGCCCTTAATGTTTTTTATTTTTTTTCCTGCCCATTATAAACTTACTTGATGCCTACTTTTCCTTTTCCTTCCTCCGACGGTGAAAAACTCTCTCTCTCTCTCTCTCTCGGTCCCCTTGTTTTGCTTCCTCTACAGCGACATTCACTCTATCTCTCTCGGCCCCCTTCTCCTCGCGTGATTCACCGGAGAAGCTGTGCTCAACAATGTGTTCACGACCACACCAGCTGTCGGAACCGTAAGGTGAGGATTGCGTTTCTAACCAGATCAAGAATCTCTTATACGAGGAAAAACATGAGCATTTCTAACCAGAATTTACAAAAGTTCGCTGGGCAGATGGGTATTGATTATTTAGAGCATTTTCCACCATTATTGCCATATGCCTTTCACTTCCGTTCCAATATCTTTAATATGTGTGTGTGAGATATTGCCTTAGATCACCCACCAATGCCACGTAGTCTCTTACAAAACTGTTTGATGATTCTCTCTTCGTACACTTTCCATTTTCTGCAACAATACCCTTTTGTTCTTTGTCCATTGATGCAAAAGAAAGCTTGCTTCTTTTCTCTCATCATTAATTTGTTTTTCCTATCATATAAATAGATGTATATATATCTATCTTGTTTTTAAAGTTTTCTTCTTTTTTTCTTTTTCTTTCTTTTTTGGAAAGTAGTAAGCATATGTTTCAATTCGTGTGTGTGTGTGATTTAACAATAATTTTATAGAAACATTTAAAACCAATCAATAAGAGAATTTCAACAGTATCCTTTGGCAGCTCATGCTTACCCAACAGAGTTGTATTGTTGTATCCAAACAAAATTTATAGTATGGTATGTGAAAAAAAAAACTTCATAGCTAGATTTACATTTGATTCTAAATTTTATTAAACATCTAGATGAAACAATTCACATCTAACTATTCTCTTACATACATATAGATTAACAACAATTTTATGCAACAAATTAAATCCCTTTGGACTGCTTTCCGTTTAAAAAAAAATAATGTAATGTTAAGAGGTTTAGGCTATGACATGGTGGTGGGATGATAGGGAATGTTGTGGGAATGCATGAGCATATATTATGTAATGTATTTGAACAAGTATATGCATCCATTACTCATAATTTAGATTTTGGGGCTCAATCCCTGTAACAATTTTTTTGAGATTTAGAAATTATGAAATAATAATTCTGATATAAATATTATAAAGCAAGGAGGCTCAATCCCTGTAACAATTTTTTTTTGGAATATTCTAGATTTGAAGTGCATATTCTACATTTTATATCCTTTTTTGTTACTGTTGATGCATTCCTTGTGAGTTATCGGTAATGTTGGCCAAAATGTGTCCTTTTTGCTGCATTGAGTCCATTGATGGGCTTTGGTATTGTGTCCTTTCTCTTTTTTGCTGCATTGAGTCCATTGTGTCCTTTATGAAACAAATTAAACCCCTTTGGAGTGCTTTCCGTTAAAAAAAAATTATGTAATGTTGAGAGATATAGGCTGTGACATGGTGGTGGGATGATAGGGAATATGTGCGAATGCATGGGTAGGCAAGATTTAGGCTGTGACATGTACAATTTGACATGTGAGTTTGTTGCACTTATTAATTTCTTGTCTGTATATGATGATTTTAAGATAGATAATTTCATTTCTAATTTCAATAACATTACAATTGCAGTCACTCTTATGGTGTGCATCTTCTCATGTCGCTACAAATGTGGGATGGAACTGAGTAAGATGCTGAAGGTTACACCATGCCACACTATTTAGCGGATTATCTCATCGAAATCAAAGTTGGTTTGTTGTTGTGGCTTATTAATCACCCTTAAAACGTACATGCTGAGAAAGTTATGTCATTGCTAGAGCGAAGTTGTTAAGGTGGAAGATGGAAATAAAACTTGTGTATAATTTACATTTTTCGTGTAATCTCCAATATCCAGAGGGTAGTATTCGTTATGTACTTTTTGTAGTTGCCATATATAATTATTAGTATTCGAATACAAACTTGGTGTAATGTGTTGCTTTAGTGGGAACCCACACATATCATTGAGTATACATGTTTAGTTAACAAATATTGGCATATAAATTATGATTGTGAGTTAATTAACAACCACATGAGCTTGTAATAACAACCCCATGTGCTTGTGTTTACAACCCCATGTGGCATTAGCCCACGAATAACATCAGGTTTATTACTAATAGTAAGTATTAACAACCATATGACCATATTGACAAGTCCAAGTATGAACATTAACAACTTCAATTGTGTTTCTAACAACCACATGTGCATTGAAAAAAACATTTATTAACAATCCCATTCGATATTAACAAGACCATGACAGAGTAGTAACAACCCCATCTGAGTGCATTAACAACTCCATCTGAGTGCATCAACAACCACTTCATAATGATTAAAAAGCTTAGCACAGAGTATTAACAACTCCATCTGAGTCCATTTACAATCCCATCTAAGTGAATTAATAACATCATCTGAGTGAATTAACAACCCCATTTGAGTGCATCAATGACCACTTTACCATAATGATTAACAAGATCAGCTCAGCGTGTTAACAACTCCATCTAAGTGAATTAACAACGCCATCTAAGTGCATCAACGACTACTTCATAATGATTAACAAGCTCAGCATAGAGTATTAACAACTTCATCTGAGTGAATTAACAACCCCATCTAAGTGCATTAACAACTTCATCTGAGTTTATCAATGACCACTTCATAATGATTAACAACCTCATTACAGAGAATTAACAACTTCATCTGAGTGCAGTTACAACCTCATCTGAGTGTATTACCAACTCCATCTGAATGCATTAACAACCTCATTTGAGTGCATCAATGACCACTTTTCCATAATGATTAACAAGATCAGCATAGAGTATTAGCAACTCCATTTGAGTGAATTAACAAGTCCATCTGAATGGATTAACAATCCAATCTAAGTGCATCGATGACCATTTCACCATAATGATGAACAATATTAGCATAGAGTATTAACAACTCCATTTGAGTGAATTAACAACCCAATCTAAGTGCATTAACAACTCTATCTGAATGGATTGACAACCCCATCTAAGTGAATCGATGACCATTTCACCATAATGATTAACAAGATCAGCATAGAGGATTAACAACTCTATTTGAGTGAATTAACAATTCAATCTGAGTGCATTAGCAATCCCTTTGGCCATTACCATATCAGTAATAACGTGTGTTAGTACATTGACAAATTCAGTATCTTTATGCCACCAAGAGGTTTAGTATCAACAATATCAATCGACATAAATCAACCATACAAAAGCTTTAATTAATCAAAAGCTCCATTTCGAATTAGATATTCATGTATGAACAATATCAGTACATCCACTAACAAGCTCAAGTGAATGTACTAATAAGTACAAGTGACTTATATAACAAGTGTCAGTGAGTACATTAACAAGTTCAGTTCTATATACTGACACCAGATTATACACAAATTTTCCAATAATAAGAAATGCAGGTTGGATACAACAGTTGCACTATTATATCCAAACTTCATTTACATATTCAAATGCATCTACAAGGTACTAACTACCTATTCACAGACCTGAAACAAAAATCTAACAGCCTAGATTTTAATGTACAATTTCAAAAAATATAATATGAGATGCATTTTCCAAAAGAGAGTCACAACCACAAGCTTGTTTCAGTTTGGATTCGGATTTTTGCATGTCTTCACAGTGTGTCCTGGTTCTCTGAACCTGCCACAGTAATAAATCCGCTTGTTTTGATGTTGAGATTCAATCCTCCGTTTCATTGGCCTTCTCAGAGGCCTCCTTATGATTGGTGGTTCTAACAACGTCTCGGTTAGCAATTGAGTGACAGTGATTACTCTCTTTCCCCACAATTGAGGATATTTTTGTTCTCAACTCTTCAAAAGTTGTGCCTTCCTTAATTACTATTGATCTTACTATTCCCCCAACATAAGTTGTATTGCCTGCTACACCCGCTGCAAACCGTCCACCTATGTGAAGGAAACAAAGTATGCTCTTTACGGAGGTGCTAGCCATCATTTATTTCTACCTGCACAACATAATTGTTATTAACAAGTTCATCTCCAATATTAACAACTATCGGTGTTACTTTTAACAATACATTTTGATTCAAACATCAGTACGTAAAACCAGACAACTTTTACTTTCACCTTCATGGTCACTTTCCACTTTTCAAATGTACACATAACAATAAAAACCCATCAACAATGCAAAAATCCAAAACCCTTCATAAATACCATTAACCATACAAATCCAATAAAATTTTCGCACCAGACATGAAATTGTTGTTAACAAGTTTACCTTAATAGTTAACAACTATCACTGTTAATTAACAATACATTTTCCACTTTACACAACATGTTGTACTCATAACTTTTTTTACCTTCATCTTCATTCTCATGCACATGACTTGCAGAAACAGAGCTGATATAACCGAAAAACAGAGCGTTTATATCCTAGAAATAAAGAATTAATTTATACTTAAAAGTATTACACTTAAAAGTAAAGTAGTCATCTCTTATAACATCTTCAACCATCAAACTCACATTTAAATCTCAATATTTCCACAAAATCAAGAATCATCCAGCTTTCAAGTCAAACGAATAATAAAGAAGAGGATAGTATGGTGAAGATTTCCATAGACATTGTAGAAGCTGAGAAGACCTGTTATTATTCCTTCTATTATTTTATTATCAATATTGTCATAGCAACGTTGGGTGAACAAACAAAGGTTCAAACCAGATTTCATTCACATCTGTTTATTTTTTCACCTCCTACTACTGTTGCTGCTGCATTTTAGCACTTCTTTATTCTCCCCCAAATATTATCTACCTCATGAGACGATCACCTGGAATGCAGCGTTGAGACGTTGTGAGGCTGGAATGCACTGACCGAAGGGATGGGTTGGAGTTGGTTAGACGTACGTGACTAAACGGGAGAGAGACAGACGCAAAGACAAGGCAATTGTGGGCAGCAGAGTCTGGGCAGCAAATAAGTGTATAATGGGAAGAAAAAAGGAAAAGCATTAAGGGCATAAGGGTAATTGAACATGTAGAATTTATTACAATGAAGTCCCACGGGACTTGACGATAAATACGCGATTTCGTGGGACTGTTTAATCATAAAATCCCTTATACGGGATCTAAGTGTCATTTTCCCTTAATTCAATTCATACATCAATGGTATTTTAATAATACTTTTAAGCAATAGTTATAAATGAAATAATATGAGTAGCTATTGGTTAAAAGTATTAGACTCAATACAATTGTTTGGGGTTTTCCATTAGACATGATGATTTTAAAACTCCTATTATTTTTATTGAACAAGGATAGTCATTTACTCATTTCTAAGTGTGTCACATCACTTTTCATTACCCTTTTATATTCATTGGAGATCATATATAAACCACTTAAATACCTTCTAATGTTTAGAATTAGTAAGCCAAGTGAAATTTAAAAACTTTTCTCGTATTACTATTCATTTTCACTGTTCACTTGGTAAAAATTCTGAAATTTAGACTAACTTTAAAAACTCATAACTAATTATAGAGAAATCCAAATTAAGTGGTTTAAGTCTCCAATTGAAGCTTATACAATCCTATACATGGAAAAAAATACTTGTTTGGCCAAAATATGGCTCAATTGATACAGTTTATTGCATCAATTTGCACTATCATTTTCGGATTTTCCAGTATTTTTCCAGATTTTCTTCAAACTTTGAAAATACATAACTTTTTGTATACACATCCAAATTAGGCAAACTATGGATCATTTTAAAGCTTAGGATGTGTACTATTTAAATGGAAAGTTTCATAAAATTTGGATCTTATTTGCCTAATTTTCAACTTAGTTCAACTTAAGGGTTTAATAAGGGTGCTGGACCCTTTTTTCCACTTATCAACTTATTTATTTTAAATCATGGATATTTAATGTATCCAACATAATTTTCTAGCACTCAGATAATTCCCCACATGCTAAAATTGCTAGCACATAAAATTATACATCACAACTTGGGTACTTAATTACAAACTTTATCACATAAGTCCATTCTCATATTAACTTGAGGTATTCCTTCACCTTGAGGACTCTTCCTTGCTTTTTCCTTTACTTGAGCATGGACCTATATGTTTGTATTTTGGGGAGGATGAGATTTCTTGGAAATCTCCGTAGCAAAATGTACTAACAAGCACATTAATATGCATGATTATTACTATAACTATCCAGGATTATGAGCATATCTTACTACATACTGCTAAACTGAACTAGCATATGGCCAATGCAAAATATAAGCAAATATTTGTATATCAATATCACATAGCTCAAGCAACTCATACAATCATGGCAAACAATCATATTAACAATCATAAGTATTATTAATGTTAAAGTTAGTATAGTTGCTACCTGGTATACTTGGGTTAACCTGTGCTTACTTTGCTCTGAGCTCTTGAGTCTGGTAGATTCTCCTGATATCTCCCACGTATCTGGATTGCTATTTTTCTCTTCTTTTTTCTTCCTCTTTTTTATTTTTCTCTGTTTTCTTTTTCCTTCTTTTTTCTCTCTCTCTCTTTTTTCTTTGTTCTTTTCCTTTTTCTCGTTTTCCCTTTCCTTCCTTTTTCTCTTTCTTTCCTCTCTTCCTCTCCTTGGCGTGAATGTTGCCTTCCGATGGTCCATTATATAGCCAACGTTTTGGCTTGGCGAGCAAGCAAACTTGCCTGCTTGCCATGTATAATCTTTTCTTCTTCTTCTTCTTTTCTTTTTCTTTTTTAAATGCTCCGCCTTCTTGTCCGTGCTCCCTCCTCCTGACCTCTATTTATAGCCAACATTTTGGAAGCATATTGGCTTGCTTGCCACGCGTACGTAGGACCCCCTTTTATTTATTGTTTTTTAAAAAAAAAGCTCTTACTTCCGGGTTCTACTGATATATGATAATACAACTTTTCGTCAAAAACTTTTACTGCATAAATATCACCCCTTTTTGCTCTTTCATATGGTATACTGATAATACCAATTGGATAACTCCAAGCCTTTTAAATTAATTATTTTCTTTTTCTCCTCTAATTTCCTTATGGAAATCCTTTGATCTCTTGATCAATCCATCAGCATAAGAAATTCTCATAATTCAAGAGGTACTTTACTAATTTTTCTTCATCTCAAACTCTTTCCAGAAGTACCTTTTCGGGACTTCCCTGATTTTTTCCCCACTTTTGTCATAATTATCTGAGGCCTCTAGATATTTTAAATAATTATATTTGGCTCAAAATTTCATAATTAGCCAAATATTAATTAATTACTAAAAATTCAATTAAAGGTTATTTCTATTCGCTTAACTTCAATCTTGCCTTAAATATGTTTCCTACAATTTCTGAGCTATTTATCCTTGCTCTGGAATCAAATATCTGAATATTAAATAACCTTTAAAATTCCCATAAAGGTTATTCTTGTCATTCTGACCTGAACCGGGTCTCAATTAATGATCGGTGGATTTTTCTCTATCTTTTGGGGTTCTGTAAAATTTTTTAATATTTTGGTCAAATTTGACCAAAATGCCCTTTGACTTTTCACTAATTACCACAATGCCCTTGAATTCATAAATGGCAACTTGGTACCTCGAATTTCAATATTTTCACTTTAATCCTATTTTTAAAATGACTCTACCGTCCTTAAATCTCCAAAGTGACACTTTAAGTCCCTTACTTTTTCAAAATGACCATTTTGCTCTTACTTTTTCTATGTTTGGCAGAGTAGCACTTTTACTCTTTTAGACTCTTAATTAATCCTTAGTCACTTGTTTAGCTTTTATATCCAGTTATTGAAAACCTGGATATTACAAAGAGTGTCTTCCATATTATATATTTCAACCCAATTTCCTTTATTTATTCCAACTTTATAAAGAAAATATAAAAATAGTAGTTTATAATTTATTTTTCTTGCATGCAATTAGTTTTAATTAAGAAAATTGATTTTTCAAAACAACCCCATATTTTATTACATTTTAGACTCTTAACTTATCTAAGGAAGTTAAATTAAGGCTCCTTAGTAAAAGAACGACTCGAGTATTGCATTATACTGCAATTCTTAATTAGTTTAAAATATTTTGCATTTGATCTTAAAGAGTAAAGACGGTTAAATCAAAGGCTAAAGAATTTCATCAGCAAATACTATTTGGGCCTAGTTCTTTTAGAAGCCCAGTGGAATTTCACAAAATAAAATAATTCAAGCCCATGTTTTGTAGTGTTATGTTTTCAACCTCTGTTAGAGTTTAGACCCAAAGAATAAACTTTTTTAGAGTTTAAAATTTGATATTATTTAATTCATTTTAAATTCATGTTTGCATCATTATTTTGAACAATCATGTATTGATAAAAAAATTTCGAAGAAGGAAGTGATTTTCACATATACTTATTATAGATAGACATATTAATTAAATTTACTTAATCTCGAGGGGGGAATAAAAAGAACAAACTAAAAGGTTTCTTGAAATCCTAACGTAAATAAGAATAACTAATTGCCAAATAATAAAAGTTGTTGACATGTCTATACCAAAAAGCGCAAAAAAGTTGCCAATATGTGGAAAATTATACTCATCACATATTTAAAGAAAAATACATAGCTTACAAATGAAGATAAATAACTTGATAAAAAAAAAAGAGAAAGACAATAAATTACATCAAAAGGAAGCATACAACACATTTCAGTTGCTCACAGGATATTCAACAGATACGTGATACAAGAACCCAATGAGAAAACACGAAAAAAAAAAGAAAAGATGACACAATATCACATGAAGCTATATGTATTTTAATTTGTGCCTAATTCACTCTTCTTTGACTTAGATGAGTTCTTTTCCTTGTCCTTTTTGCTTGTTTCTTAGGCCCAGCGTGAAAAATTCTGACAAGCCATTTAGGTTTCCCAGTTAAGAAAACAACCTATCCTATGAAAATTCCAAAAACCATGCCACTTCCATATCCCAAAGCTACTGGTTCCCAACCAAATCCAAATTTGTCATCAGTAGATGATGAAGCTGACTGTGGTAATTTCCCTTCATCTTGTTCACATGCTTTTGACAATGGAAACTCACATAGTCCTAAATTTGCCTCGTAAGAGTCATTCGAAAATGTGTCTAATTAAAATATTTAAAGATTCCCAAAATAATTTTTTTGATATAAAATGAGAAAGAGTTTGAGAGTAGAAGAAGAGAAAGATAGAAGAAGAAATTGAGAGAAAAAAGTGTATCCTCTTGATCACTTGTATGTCCAAAAGCTTACTACATTGTCCCTATTTATAGGGTCCAAGGCATTGATCACAAAGCAAATGAGTTACAAGGGTATTAAGCAACTTAATGGACAATAGGGGGTTATAGGAAACACATACTTAAGACTCTTTAATTTGTGAGGTTAAAGAGCATAATGTCATAAAGTGGAATCCCATGAGTCACAAGAACATCCACACCACACATCTTATTCTATAACACTCCCCTTTGGATGTTCTTAGACAAATATTATGCCTCGTTAAAAACCTTACTAGGAAAAATCCATTGGGATAAAAACCTAGTGAAGGAAAAAAAGAGTACACAATATTGTCTCCCCCTGATGACAACATCACTTTATGTCTTTGAGCTTTAGCATTCCAATTCCATACACCAACTTCTCAAATGTTCTGGTTGGCAATGTCTTCGTAAACAGACCTGCAAGATTATCACATGAGTGAATCTACTGAATATCTATATCACCACTCTTTATAAGATCATGAGTGAAAAAGAATTTTGGAAAGATATGTTTTGCTCTATCCCCTTTGATATATCCTCCTTTCAATTGAGCTATACATGCTATATTATCTTCATATAAGACCGTTGGAATCTTTTGGCCCAAAAACAATCCACACATTGTTTGGATACGCTGAGTCATTGATCTTAACCAAACACACTCTTGACTTGCTTCGTGACTGCGATTATTTCCGCATGATTTGATGAGGTGGCTGATAAAGTTTGTTCTGCCGAACTCCAAGATATAGCTGCACCCCCACAGGTAAATAAATATCCTGTTTGAGATTTACCTTTATGTGGATATGATAAAAACCCTGCATCAGCATAACCAATCAATTGTGATACAGATTCATTGGAGTAAAATAATCCCATATCAAGTGTCCCTCGAAGGTATCGAAATATATGTTTAACTCCATTCCAACGCTTCTTCTCGGTTCCACCTTTTTCCTGTAGTGACATAATTTATCGAGATCTCTTCATCATTTTAAGGTACTTGGACCTCTTCTAGAGTCTTTTCGTTAGTTATGTCTTGAGTTTCTTCTACAGGAATAGCCTCCTCAACTTGACCATTTTGATTGTTTGCTCCCTTTTTCTTTCTAGGATTTTTATCTTTGGAACCGACTGGTCTACCACGCTTCAGGCATGGTTTAGACTCATTTGCATTTATTGGTTGTCCTGCTGAGACATCAATTCTAATTGGAGCATTTTCAGCTGGAATGTGAGATTTGGTAATCCTCTTGAGGTCAGTAAATGCATCTGGCAGTTGATTTGCAATATTTTGCAAATGAATTATCTTTTGAACTTCACGTTCACATTGTTGTGTACGAGGATCTAGATGCAATAGTGATAATGTTTTCCATAAGATTTCTTTATCCAGCTGCTTATTTTCTCCCCCTAATGTTAGGAAAGTTGTCTCATCAAAATGGCAATCATCAAAACGTGCCGTAAATAAATCTCCAGTAGATGGTTCTAAATACTTTATTATAGATGGAGATTCATAACCAACATATATTTCCAACCTTCTTTGATGTTCCATCTTTGTGCGTTGTGGTGGAGCAATAGGGACAAATATTGCACATCCAAAAATTCTAAGATGGGAAATATTTGGCTCCTAACCAAAAGCCAATTGCAGTGGGGAGAATTTATGATAACTTGTTGGCCTGATGCGTATAATTGTTGCTGCATGTAAAATTGCATGTCCCCAAGCTGAAATGGGAAGTTTTGTTCTCAAAAGCATTGGTTTAGCTATCAATTGAAGGCTCTTAATAAATGATTTTGCTAAACCATTTTGTGTATGAACATGAGCAACAGATTTTTCTATCTTTATTCGAGTTGCCACGCAATAATCATTGAAAGTATGAGATGAAAACTCACTCGCATTATCAAGATGAATTGTCTTAATTGCATGGTCAGGAAACTGTGCTCTTAATCGAATTATCTGAGCGAGTAATCTAGCAAAGGCTAAATTATGTGATGATAACAAGGATACATGTGACCATCTTGTAGATGCATCTATTAAAACCATGAAATATCTAAATGGTCCACATGGTGGATGAATAGGTCCACATATATCTCCTTGGATACGTTGTAGAAATGTAGGGGATTCAGCCCCGACTTTTGTCAGTGAAGGCTTTGTAATTAGCTTTACTTGAGAACAAGCAGCTCATGGGAAATCCTTAAATTGAAGAATCTTCTGGCTCTTCAATGAATGTCTATGTGAATTTTCAATAATTCTTCGCATCATAGTTGACCCGAGATGGCCTAACCGGTCATGCCAAACAATAAATGTATTTTTATTAGCAAGCTTCTGGCTTACTATAACATTTGCCTCAAATGTACTAATACTTGTATAGTACAAATCAGAAGATGATGCAGGCAATTTTTCCAGCACACATTTCTCTCCATATCTATCAATTGTAATATGTAGATATTCCCCATTTTTCTCATGCATAGACTCAATGTGATACCCATTTTGGCGGATATCTTTAAAGCTTAACAAATTTCTTTGAGACTTAGAGGAATATAAAGCATCATCAATCACAAATTTTGTCCCTTTGGGTAATATTATGATTTCTCTTCTGGAGCCTTCAATTAATTTTGTATTACTTACTATAGTATTGATGCTTGCACTTCTTATTGTTAGATGAGAAAAATACCTTTTATCCTAAAATATAGTGTGTGTTGTTGCACTGTCTATGAGGCATGTATCTTCATTCTTATGTCCAATGATTAAAACATCCATAATCTTCAAAAGAAAAGAAATGTATTAAAGCAAAGTTGAAATATATAAGAAGCAATAATGACCTCATTACATATGAAAAAGGAATGAAAGTAAAGCATAAACTAGTGTCTAGAAACATAATTAAATATAAACTAAAACATGGTTATTATATTAGCTTCCGACCAAACTCGTCTAATTATGATTCTCAAAGAAATCAGCCACATCAAAGTGCGTCATAGCATCAAGGCCATTAATATCATCTTGGAGTGTGACATCATCATTTTTATACGCCTCATTCTCATTTGGAAAAACCAAATTTGCTTCCACATTATTCACACTCCTTTTAGTGGAGGCTTGATAAAGTTTTGCTAAATGCTCAGGCATATGACATAGATGTGACCAATGCCCTTTCATACCACATCGATAACATTTATTCTCAACAACTTTTGAAGGACCGTGCTTGTCCTTTTTCTGCCCACCCTTATGGTTCTTCATCGGGTGGGTATTAGAGTTATTATTACTTTTACCTCCATGATAATAATAATTACCACATCCCTTACCACGGCTTCGACCACGTCCATGCCCACGTCCACGATCACAAGCATGATAATTTTGACATATGCTCACATTCGCTTGAGGGAATGGAGCAGATCCAGTGGGACGAATCTCATGATTTTTCATCAAGAGCTAATTATGTTGTTCAGCCACCAAAAGACATGATATTAATTCAGAGTACTTTTTAAAACCATTCTCTCGATATTGCTGCTGCAGGAGCATATTCAAGGCATGGAAAGTAGAAAAGGTTTTTTCCAATAAATCCACATCAATTATGTTCTCATCACATAATTTCAATTGAGAAATTATTTTAAAAACTGCGGAATTATATTCACTTACAATTTTAAAATCATGTAGCCTTAAATGTATCAATTCATAACGGGCTCTAGGTAAAATCACCGTTTTTTGGTGATCAAATCTGTCTTTTAAATTGGTCCATTATTCTAATGGATCTTTTACTGTTAAGTACTTAGCTTTCAAGCCCTCATGAAGGTGGTGGTGAAAGAAAATCATGGCCTTGGCCTGATCTTAGCTAGTGGTTTCTTTTCTTGAAATAGCATCACCTAGACCCTTAGCGTCTAGGTAGATTTCAGCATCCAAGACCCAAAATAGATAATTCTTTCCTGAGATATCAAGTGCTGTGAACTCGAGTTTGGCAAGATTGGTTATGATTGAACTAAAAACAATAATATCAATTAGAATCATGATAAAATTGATGTAAAATACAATAACATAATGACTTAAAAATACAATGACATAGTAGAAACATGATGTAAAATATTAGAATTTACAAATCACATATAGGAGAAACGTAAATATACATGTATAGAAACAAACAAGATAATTACATATATATATATATATATAATTAAAAGCATCAAAACTACTATGGAATAATAAATAAAGAAACAAACAACATAAATAAAGAACAAATAAATGTGATAACAAAACATAAAATAAATAAATAAAATGTAAATAATGATAAAAGTGAAGTGATAATAAAAACATAATGATAAATAAACAAAATGATGACCAATGACAATGAAAAGATAAAATAAATAACAGAAATAAATGAAATGTAATAGCTTAATATATAAATGTAAATAACAATAGAATTAAAACAATAAAATATAGCTATTAAATAAATAAATGAAGAGTAAATAAATAATATAATATAATAATATAAAATAAATATCTATAGAAGGGGGATGGCAATATTTATAGTGAGGTAGGGAAATAAATATATATATACACACCAATAAATATTAATGTAGCAATAAATAAATAAGTATAAATGTGGTAATATAAATAACATCACAATATGAATAAATATATAAATAATGAGTAGAAAGGAGAAAAAAATAATAAACAATGATAACAATAGAGTTACTATTAGAGTAACATACATACATACACATATATATACATATATATATATATTTGTTGATATATATATATAAAAGTGATTAGTGATGTGAATATAACCATAATAAAATGAATAAAGGAAAAAAAATGAAAGATAAATTGGGAGTGGGAGTGAAAGTAAATATAAGTTACAAGAACAATGAGTAAACAACAATAAAAATAAATAAATGGCAATAATAAGAATGATAAATACAAGAAATTATTAAAGATAAGAAATAATAAAATATAACAAAAAAATTAGAATTCTCATGGCTTCAGGAAAGTGATGATAAATTAGAAGTCTCATGGCTTCATGTCAATGATGACAAATTAGTATTATATGACTTATGGCATATAATAAGAATAATATAGCTTCTGACTATATTGTAAGACATATGGCTTCTTGCCATATGATATCAAAATGATATGACTTCAGGTCATATGTTAAAATAACAACAATAATATAATAACTTGTAAATTAGATTAGAATGATATATAATAACAACAACAATCTCTAATCCTAGCCATGGAATCCGGTGTTTTAAAACATCTAGTAAAAGAATTAACTAATTCCATATAGTGGCTTACTGAATTATCCTAGATTGATCAAGAGTATATAAATTGAAGATACAGTAAGAGAAAGTAGAAAAAATTGTTAAGGTAACTTTGAGATAAATATACCTTTGTTAGAATTATCATGCTGATAACGTAATATAAAATGAGAAAGAGTTTGAGAGTAGAAGAAGATAAAGATAGAAGAAGAAATTAAGAGAAAAAAGTGTATCCTCTTGATCACTTGTATGTCTAAAAGCTTACTACATTGTCCTTATTTATAGGGTCCAAGGCATTGATCACAAAGCAAATGAGTTACAAGGGTATTCAGCAACTTAATGGATAATAGGGGGTTATAAGAAACACATACTTAAGACTCTTTAATTTGTGAGGTTAAAGAGCATAATGTCATGAAGTGGAATCCCATGAGTCACAAGAACATCCACACCACACATCTTATTCTATAACATTTTTAAAATTATGAATAATTTTAGTTGCAATTTGAGAACCGTACTGCCACAAATGTATTTTATTGCGATAATGTTTTTTTTTTTGTCAAAAATGTGGCGGGAATTGGGATTTTGAATTCTAATTGAAATATGTAGCAGTTTATAAACCACTGCAAATGTTGGTGGGAAATTTTTTTTTTTTGGCTCATCGCCCAAAAATATTAACGACAAATATAATTTCATTTGCTATTAATTTATTAACAGTTCATAAACTGCTGCTAATTTTTTTTAAAATATTACAAGTTAGTAGTGGTTTTGAACCGCTACAACCGCCACTACAAAAATCTGAAATGCTCTTTCTATTAGTAGTGGTTTATGAACTGTTGCAAATTTCTTCTCTTGTTTCCCATGCTTGACTCTTGTTTGTAGCAGTTTTAACAGAAATGCTGCAACATTAGTAGCGAGTTTTACCATATGTATAGCAATTCAATACATACCATGGTGGATTTTGAAGCAGTTTTTTTTAACCATTACTACATTCTCTTGTAGCAGTTTTAACCGCTGCAATTGTATAAAATAACCGCTACAAAAACCTGATTTTTTTTGTAGTGTATATTTCAATATTTGACAACAAAGATTATTTGTCACAAAATATTTCAGCATTTTAGCATTTAAAAATAAAATAGTCTATCCTCTCTCTCTCTCTCTCTCACTCGACATATATATATATATATATATATGTGTGTGTGTGAAGTCTTTAACGTCTTTTCCCACTTTCTTGCATGTAGATTGGTGTGATTTTTGTAGATTTTTCGTCAGAATTCTGAACTTTAATATTCTGTCCAACATAGCAATTTGCATTATTGTTTTCTCAAGCTCTTGAAAAAGAAAACGAAGAAGAAGAAGAATTTAATTTAATTTTTTTTTAAAAAAGGGAGTCAGTCAAGGACATTTTATTTGTGTAGATGAATTGATTGATATGCCATGAATAATGATATCTCCTCTTTGTTGTTTGAGATTGAAAATTCAAAGAATGGAATTGCGATATTTCCTTGTAATGTCAAGAAGAAGAAAAATTGTTTGGTATGGTCCCAACAAAGTTATTCATTTGTAGATCCAAACTATGAAGTTCTGGGAAAGCAACAAGGCACTTTGGGATGTGGCCTGACAAGTTGTTGTGAGATAAGTTGAGTATTATAAGTGAGCTTGGATTGCAAAATGAGGAAGAAATGTGTCCACTGAATTTGTTGTTGGACACTAAAGAATTGAACACCAAAGGATGGAGTTGGGAGGTTTCCCTGCTATGAGTTGAAGCTAAGATTAAGAAAACTCAAAATTTTCAAAGAAATTAATGTCCCGTTTGGTACCCTAAAAGTGAGCCCATGGAATTGAAATTGGAATTGGGCTGGAAATTGAGATATTGGGTTGTTTGGTAACCTAGAAGCCAATTCTATAGAAATTCCAATTCCACCAAAATGTTGGAACTAGATTCCTTCCCACCCCTTGAGAATTGGGCCACTTCCATAGAATCCATATTTTTCATACTATTGTACCCCTGATAATTTAACATATTGTCAATTTTGTCCTTTTCATTACCCCTCCCATCATCAAGCTCTATAGCTTCCATCGCCCTCTAGATGTGACTCCGGCGACCTCATCTCCCCAATATGCGACTTTGGAGACCTCCCATCTTCTTCTTCCTTAGTCTCTCCTTCCCTCCTTTTCGTCATCCATACCCATAATAGACACAACGATGCTTAACCTAGATAGACTCCGGTGGCCTCATCCCTCTTTTTTGTCGTCCATGCCCAAATTTGCAAACCCCTGCACAACGGTGCTTAACCCAAACACTACCTTCACCTTGCCCTTCCCTGTAACATTCCGAAATTTGATCAATGTATTATGAAAAGTAATTGAGACTTTGGGAAGCTAATTACAAAAGTTTGGATAAATATGAGTAAATTTTAGATCATAAGTATTTTTTAAAAAAATTATTTCATTTCTAGAAAATTAAGAGAAATAAGTAAAGTTACTCAAAATTTATGTTAATAATTACTTTACATATAAGGAGTCAAATTAGAGGAAGAGTTACTTATTGGGATTATTGAAGGAAAAAAAGAAAAAAAGAAGATGCATACCTTAAGCGTGGCAGAGGCATTAATGCGTCAGCCCCCCAGCTCATTTCCCCTTAGCTTGTCCTTTCCTTCATTAATTCATTTCCCTCAGTTTTTCCCATGCCTTCAGCTCATCTTCTCTCTCTCATCCATTCATCCTTCACTCAGCTTCCATGACCGAGAGAGAGCCAGAGAGCGAGAGATAGAGTGAGAAGAATAACTCGCCGTCGGAGACGAGGAACTCGCCGGAATAAGTGTCTGGATTTCGTCTGCAACCGAGGAGTTCAACCAAGGTAAGCCTTGCTCCTTCTTCTTCACCTCTGAATCCATTTTGGGATGGGTGTTAAGCTTAGCAAAACCGAGAAATCAGAGGTAATAGGATGAGTAATGATTGCCTATAAGCTGCTGGAATTCAAAATCAAATTATGCATGTAAGATATTTTGTTGTCTCCAAAGCTATGGGTCTCGGATTGTGGCTTGTGTGCACAGATATCATTTTTTTTTAGCTTGGGCTTTCAGTGTCTGAAGAAGAAGCTGAGCTTCTGAGTCGGTAATGGTGAGGTTGGCTATGCATGTGAGCTTTCCTTTCTAATGGGGTCAGTTGTGCTGTTGTGCGTCTGTGTGCTATTGATGACAGTGAATAGTGATGAATAAAGACAGGGGTCTTGGGTTCTTGGTAATCTGAGACTAAGGCATGAGTGTTGAATTAGTTTTAAGGTTTAATATGTAGGATAACTGAACATGAGTTATGGCTTTGGTGTGCTTTTTCTGTTGAGATTGTAGGTACAATTTGGAAATATATGTAAACTGGAAGTCGGACTTAAGGATTGTGATTTTTGCCTTTTAATAGTTGTTGAATTGGGTTCAAGTTATTATAGTTCTCTGGACCGAAGATGAAGTTGAAGTTGGGCATGTGTATATGCTGGTTTAGTTTCTGTGTGTCCGTGTATGTGTCTATATATATATATGTAGAGGCATTTGAAAGCTGGAACAACGGGCTTTGGCATCTAGAAATATATATGCAAGCGTGTCTGGTATGTGTATATATATATGTTTAAATCTGGAATTCTAGTGTGTGTATATATACATAAGCATGACAAAATCGTTGGAAAAAGGAGGAAGAAAGGACATACAAATAAATAAACACATACATACATTTGGCTGTGAGATGGAATACACACACACTGTGAAGTTGAGTTTAGAATTTCTTGGAGTATTTGACAAGAATTAAATAAAGTTTGAATGTTTAAATGATTAAAGTTAAAAATTAGTGTTTGAGGTTCCAAGATGGTGTATGAGCGTGTATGCATGTATATATGCATATACTCAGTAAATTGGAATTAAGGATGTATTTCTTGATTAAGGTTTGTATACATAAATGTATATATGCATGCCTAAATTAAGGAAATTAGAAAGGGTATGTGATTGTTTGGAAATAGAATTTTTAAATTAAGGATTAAATGATTTAAGAGTATATTTTGCCATTAAAAATTCAATGAAATGATAGAAGGATATTGACAATAAAATCTGATTTAAGTTGCTGGATTTATTTAAGCTAAAATAAAGGCAAGGAAAGAAATAATGTGAAAGGGGTAGAAATTGGGTTAGAAGATAAAGAGTTAAGTAAGACTCGATAGACGTATAATTAACATTATATGTGTGCGTTTCTATTTAGGATTTGACTCTTGCCCGAGCCCACCAAGAAAAATTGGGAAGAAGGAAATCCAGGGAAGGTAAAATGGAAGTGAGAATGGAAGCTTGAGAAAAGAAAAGTAGCTAATAATGCTCTTAGTATGGGAAGAAAAAAAAAGCAAGAGAAAAGCTAATAAAGCTTAAAGGTAGCAACTTTACCCTTTTTATAATTAAGTTGTATTTATATTTTGTTATATTTCCTAGCTTGCTATGAGTTGAATAATTTATTTTATCTTGAACATGTTGAATGATTGTTTCGAATTGTTTCATGACCATGATTGACAATTGTAACACCCTCCAGTTATGGAATTTATCGCGCATTCAGAAACGTTATGGTTCAGGTGAATCAATAATTAAAGCCCATAAATTAAAACTTTCATCTTAATCATTGGGTTACTACACATTTGATATTTTCAGATTTTTAATCCAACTTTAAAAAATTATAACTAATTCTAGAAAAATCGTATGAGAGTGCTTTAAAATTATTTTGAAAGCTCTTGTTGTCCTTTACATAAGAAAAATATGATCTTAGCCATAAAATACGGCAATTAATACAGTTTATTGAATTACTAAACCCTCTTTGATTTACTAACACATTTTGTGCCTCAACTTCAAAAATTCATAACTTAATATATAGAGCTTCAATTAACCTTATTTAGGACTTAATGGAAAGCCCCATGTGTCTATTTCATCCATAAATATTATCATGAGAAATAGGGATCATTTACTCTACTTTAACAAATCAAACAGTAGTCATACGTTGAAAACCGCTCAATCTGGATGGTCATGATCATGCATCTTAAAATCATACTTTCAAGGCTACACTTAGGCATACAATCACTCATCATTCATCAATATATATATATATCATATATATACATGCCAAGCCCTCATATTGAATTTACGCAACTTATGATAATTGTTGTGCATTTAATAACTTGTAGCAAAATAATGCTATAGAAGTTTATCTCTCTTGTTTTACTTACCCTTTGACTCTTGCATTCACTTTTCCCTTGGAAGCTTTGAATCTAACATGATTAATTATTGATGAGTGAGATTCAAAGAATCCCAGTAGCAACCAATTACCATTCAAACAGTTAAGTTATATTTCCTTCACTTAGTTCATTAACAAATAGCATTGTTAAGGCTTATATATAATCAAGAACATGTACATAAAATATGGAATTGTCAATCATGGCCATGACACAATTCAACGAGTCATTCAACATGTTCAAGGAAAAATAAATATTCAACTTATGGCAAATTAGGAAGCATAACAAAATATAAATACAACTTAAATGCAAGAATGGGTAAAGTTGCTATACCTTTAAACTTTATTAGCTTTCTCTTACTTTCCTTAATTCTTTTTCCTTCCATATTAGGAGCTTCTTTGATTAAGCTTCCATTCTCACTTCCATAGTGTCCAATGGTCCTAGATAAATATTTCAAATCAATTATTAAGCTCGTTAGGACCATGGAAATCACTAACACCTCATAACTCAATTAACTTCTCAATAGTGATATAAAGGAACCTTTAAACATTCCTTCCAACACTTTTTAAACTGATTTACCAGCTTTTAAGCATCATTTACTCCCAAAACATGCACATTACATATTGGTGCTTATACTATTTTCAACTTCAACAATCATATTTACATTTTCATGACATCATTCCACCCTGTAAATATATACATATATTGTTGTGTGACCATTATAACCTTTCCAAGAATCCTCTTATACCATTCCAAAACAATGGCAAATCTCCATTCCTTAAATACTCCACAATCAATTCAGCTTTTCTCTTCCAAAGTTGAGCAATAACAGCCACATAACTTATTAAGAACCTCAACACAATCTTAATAATTTAAATTACTGCTTTAACATTCCTGTATATATATTCGCTCACCATGCATATATCTATACATTTATATGCTTCACAAAATTTTTCTAGCTTTCACATATTAAACTCATTCTCCTTTGATTAATAAAATGCATTTATACATAAATACTCATCAGCACCTCAATTTAAATTCCATTTCCAATATCCTCTTGTTATTTCATTAAACTTTTGCCAAGCAGTGGCAAAACTTACGCTTCAACTATTTAATCCTTCAAGAACAATTCCCTAACTCATAATCTCAAATTCCAATTTATAAAGTACATATATACATATACACATTCACAGCCAATGTATGTACGTATCTCTATATATCTACATCTTGCTTTCTCTTTGCTGCCAACTATTTCTCACAGGCTTTCATATATATACATTTTAAAATACGTAAACAAACACGCATGCATGTTTATATATGCTTCCAATTTATAGATTATATATATATGCCCTTACACAGATGCACTTGCGCTCGAATATATGTATATATATTATTCATACGTTGGCCTTAAATCATCCAAACCGTGACCCCTGTTTCAGTTCCAGCAAATCCAGCGATAAATCTAACATATATTAGCTCTTTATTATTCATTTCATGGTAGACTAAAAATTAATTCCATAAATCAAAAGGGCCCAAGCAGATTTGATACACGCACGCATGCACATATATTTTCCAGCAACTTGAGAAATTCCTTTAATCAGCAAAAGCTTCTCTTTTTGCATCATGAAGCCTTTTTCTTTGCTTAAACCAGCTTTTCACCTTAGAAAATGAAACTGGACAGCAACATATTATGCCATAAAACACTTCAATAATCTATTAAATTCTCAGATTTTAATGGAACAGAGGGAGTTTTACTCAGAACCAAACAACTATACTTTCAGCCCACCGAACTCAGCAGCAAAAATTCACATCATACAATAACAAAATCAAATGAACCGAGGCCCCCTTCCTTTTAAAAAAAAAACTAGCTCCCCTGATTTCAGCTTAGGAAAATTAGCCACATGCAACAACCACACACACAGCTGGATGGATTTATCATATGCAACTCTTGATTTAGCTTAAGGAAACACCAATTTTATCATGCAGTAGGTGAATTGATGAATCTTCACCTATTACCTCTGCTTTCTTAAAGATTACAGAAGCTTAAACCCTCACCAAGTTAGAAATCCAAAGAGGAAAAGGTTTTAAAGACTACCTGAGTCAGAATCTACGGTTGCGTGCAAAATCCGGCCACTTATTCGGCAAGTTTCACGGCATTGTTCTCCTGTTGGCCGTCTCGCTCTCTCTCTCTGCACTCTCAACGTCTCTCTGTTCGCTGGCTGATGAATAAAAATGAATGAAAGAAAGAGAAGACAGGTGAAGACGTGGGAGAAACTGAGAGTTCGAGCAACTAGCTGAGGATTAGCTATGGGCAAAGGCATTTAATGCCATTTCCACGTGTAAGGCGTCCATAAACCAAGAAGACACAACTCATTTTCCATTTTTCTTTTGTTTTTTTTATTGAAATAGAATATCCCCATAAGTAACTTTTCCTTAAAAATTTGACTCCTTATATGACAAATAATTATTAACATAAATTTTGGGCAATTTTACTTATTTTCTTGAGTTTTCCAGACATGAAATAATTTCCTTAGAAAATACTTTTGGTCCAAAATTTATTCATATTCATCCAAACTTTTGTAATTGGCTTCTCAAAGACTCAATTACATTTTATAACTCATTGGTCAAATTTTGGGATGTTACAACAATTCTATATTTTAAATGCGTGTTCTTGTTATGTACAAGCCTTGGCAATGCCACTTGGTAGTTAGTAAGTGATGGAAGTATAACTTAATTGTTTGAATGGTAATTGGTTGCTACTGGGATTCTTTGAATCTCATGCATCAATAACTAACCATGTTAGGTTACCAGCTTCTAAGAAAAAAGTGAATGCAAGAGTCAAAGGGTAACTAAAACAAGAGACATAAGCTTCTATAGCATTATTTTGCTGCAAGTTATTAAATATATAGCAATTCTTATAAGTTGTGTAAATTCAATATGAGGCCTTGGCTTGTACATATGATATATATTGATGAATGATAAGTGATTGTATACATAAGTATGGCTTTAAAAGTATGATTTTAAGATGCATGATCATGATCAGCCAGATTGAACAGTTTTCAAGGTGCAACTAATGTTTGATTTGTTAAAGTAGAGTAAATGATCTCTATTGCTCATGATAATTTTTATGGATGAAGTAGATACATGGGGCTTTCCATTAAGTCCTAAATGAGGTTAATTGAAACTCTATAGATTAAGTTATGAATTTTGAAGTTGAGGCACAAAATGTGTTAGTAAATCAAAGAGGGTTTAGTAATTCAATAAACTATATTAACTGCCATATTTTATGGCCAAGATCATATTTTTCTCATGTAAAGAATTGCAAGAGCTTTCAAAAGAATTTTAGAGCACCCTCATATGATGTTTCTAGAAATAGTTATGATTTTTCAAAGTTGAACTAAAAATCTGAAAATACCAAATGAATAGTAACCCATTGGTCAATATGTATGTTTTAATTTATAGGTTTTAATTATTTATTCGTCCGAATTATAACGCTTCCGAATATGCAAGATGTTGCATAAATGGAGGGTGTTACATTCCCCCTCTAGATGTTGAAACCGACACAAACCTAGTATATAATTAATTACACTTGCCCAGTGAATATTATTCAACTGACTTCATCTTGACATATAATTTTAAATTTTAGTTAATTAATAATCTAAACCATTCATGAGGCTTAGGCCATGAGACTGGAAATTTGCGACAGACTGTGAGAAGTTGAAGAACGGGGGAGGAAGGTTCCTGTTTGCTGCGTCTTTGCTCGCTATTCTTGCATCCCTTCTTCCTAACCGTAACCGTATTGGGTAATCAAACAACAACCTTTTTGTCATCATCCATCGCGGTTCCCTCCCCCTCTAGATCCATCACATCTCTCTCTCTCTAGCTTCGTCGCACCATCATCGCGGCTCACCTGGGTTCTCTTCACCTCCGTCGCACAATCACTCTGAATTTTTGTTTCTTGAACAATGGGTATATTAGTATTTTTACATTATAGATATAAATATTAAATTAAAATAATGTCCATTTCTTCCAACGTACCAAACAAACTTTTAACTCCACTTCCAGTTTCAATTCTAATTCCATTTCCACTTTCATTAAAATCATTTCCATATACCAAATGGGGCATAAGATGTTAAACTGATGTCAAGTTATTATGAGAAAGATTCAGAAAGTCCAAAGAACCATTCCCAAGATATGTTATAACTAAGTGATCGGACACGGTTTGTCGCCTTCCGGTTCGATACAAAATGATTGCACCAAAATAATGTAGTATAGTGAGCAACCAATCGTTCTTCTCGAGGAGCGGTTTATTGATTATCCTAGTCTAAATTGGTTATCAAAAACATTGTTGAACTTGAATTTGCAAAGTAAGGGGGATTTGGTCTAAAGCTACAGAATGAAATGCAAAACTTGTGTAAAATATTTTTTTTGTGTTTTCAAATATTGAAAGTGAAATTTGGATTGAAAGGGAGTATAGTGAGTATACTCTCAGTGATGGAAACTTAACTTTCCTTGCCTTGGCTTAGTTATGGGAGATCTATCCTTCTGAGTTTAATTAATAAACCCTAAGCTATCACTTAGGTCCAATGGTTCAATTAATGCAGATTTGCTTGAATCCAAGTCAAATGACATTCCTTAAAGCATTGTTCAGCGTAACTCAGAATGCAGAAAGAGTAATTGATGCTCATGCTTTTGAAGGATTGCAATCACAATCACAGAAACCTAATGAACAACTAATTACCAATGATCATTGATAACCTAGTGAACACAAGGAATCAAATCTGAAATTCATTAACTCTAGTACATATGAACAACAACCAATCCAACTACATAGCCAAATCATAATTTCGCAGATCTGCAAACTGAAGTTCATAGCAGTAGAAATCTCTAGATCTAAAGATCTCTTCAACATTCAAATACAAGATATGGCTAGGAATACTCCCCAATGAATCTCTGGCTCAAGTCTTGCTCTCCATCACCAAGAGGCTAAAGATCTAGCCTCTCATGATTTCTTGGACGCAACAATCATCACTCCTACGCTCAGCCATCAGAAAAGGAAGATGAAGATGGAGAAGGTGCAGTAGAAGGTGGTTGGAAGGTAGGAGAAGTGTGGAAGATGGAAAATGGAGGTGAAAAATGTAGAAAAAATGGAGAGAGGGTTTCAGAATGGAAAGGAAGTACAGAGAACTCCCCTGGCTTCTGGATTTGCTCCTCCAAAGTGCAGAATGACGTCCCCCCTTCGTGATTGTTCCCATTTCGTTAGATCCAGTTGCTGATCTTAGCTCAAAACGCACAGCAGCATTTCCCCACTTCACGTCGCGACGTATAGTAAAATAAGTCACGACTTAATAGATATATGTTGCGACCTAGTTGGAATTTTGTCGCGACCTAGTTGGCTAAAAGAGCTCCAGAAGTCATGAAAATGTCGCGACTCATGGTATTGTGTCACGACGTATATGCTCCAGTGGCATTCCATTCAGTCCTGAATGCATCCCCTTCAGTTTCATCTCCAAGCATTTGAATATCTCACCTAGACATCTGCAAAAGAAACGAAGGGAACATTGTTAAAGCATAAAACACTGGGCTCAAAAGCAAGTACAACTGGGGGCACAATTTACTCAATTTCCCTTTTGTATTAATGAATATGCAATGTAAGATCACGAAAGGGGAAAAGGTTCAATTTAACACAAAATGGGTTGATTAAGCCATAAAATGTCCCGAAATGAAGCAGGAAAACCATGTTAATATTGGCGTTTATCACGCCCCCACACTTAAATCTTTGTACTCCTGGACAAAGACTTAAATCATCCCAAAGAAAATACAAGGACAATCGAGGAAGTCAGCATGCTCAATAATGAATTCACAACCAAATCAACCATCAGCCTTCAGAAGAACAAAAGATGACAAAATGAGCAATGGCAAATGATTAGTTGCATCATTAAATTGATTCTAGACGCATGAACACCAGGGATTCTCTCACAGGGTATAAGTGTTTGATCATTATCTCTCCTTATTGGGGTTCTTTTCACTCAAGATTCAGGTAGAGGACACCCTGCCATAAGCTTGTAATTGTTCTAAAATCTCCACTATTCATGCATCAATACAATAAATCAAGAGGACTTTATAGGTTGTAATGATGGAATGAGGCCATGTGAGAAAAATGAAAAGGAAAGAATAAGTGTCATGTGCATGCATGTTATCGATCAATAACTCAAGAGTAACATCTAATCATGAAATGAAACCTCTGTGAAGCATTGTTTCAAATGTAACTAAAAATCTCTTTTCTTTTTATTTTTTATTTTTTCTTTTTTTTGAATCAAGGATTCATGGCATTCCATTATAAACATGCTTCTTTTCTTCATGCATAGTATTCACATTTCGTTCTACCAAGATGTACTCACATTTCTCAGAATTTATGCATACACAACACTTGGTGAATGGCTCAAAAAAAGGTTGACAAAGGTGTAAATGATGTAAGGGTTTGTGTTTGGGGTAGCAAAGGTTTAGAATTGAATGCCTCTTTCATGTTCATTACATTGAAACATGTTATGCTTTGACTAAGAACTAAAACAAGTTCTAGAGGATGCAGACTACATGAATAATCACTCAATTTAAGGAATTTAGGCTCAAGAATATCCTTCCAACAAGGGTTTACATCCCCGCTATTCATACATGAAGTTCCAATTAATGTGCACTATTTACAAGGCATTTGAACATTTATCATAAGAAGTAGGACATGGGATAATGATTAAAGATAATCAAGGAAGTCACTATTGAACATGCACGAATCCCAAGAGTCCTTGTAATGTCTTAAAGATGTTCAATTTTGAAAGCCAAGATTACAAAAATTTACAGTGAGCATGGTTTCCTCACTCAAATGCATCAAATTGAATTTAAGGGGTCAAGAGATTGCCTTGAAAACTATGCAAAATGTGCTCAAAGGGCTCTGTCACACAGAAATTACTCAGATGCAAAACTCACTATCCATGTCGCGACATTAAGTAACTTGGTCGCGACTGAATCTGTACCGAGAGCAAGCTTGGGCATCAAAGGGATTTATGTCACGACATTAAGGTATAGTGTCACGACATATATGCTTTTGAAGATATAAGTTTCAAAGCTTGACATTTAAGCATGCATTAGGGTTCAAAAATCCATCCAACATACAGCAACTTATCATCCGAAGACAAGATTGGTGATGAAAGATTGGATTTATTGAATAAAAAACAACTCGCGAACCTCCCCCCACACTTAAACAACGCAGTGTCCTCAATGCGAAAAGAATGCAAAAACAACTCAGGAATCAGGGAAAATGAAACACAGGGGGACAAAAGGAAACACACGAAGCCATCGATTGACTTTAAAAAAAATACAATAAGAAACTGAAGGCATAAAGGTTAAGTTCCCAAATAAACAAACTACAAGTCAACATGCAATGAAAAACATGAAAACAAAAGATCAATCACTCCTCCTTGCCTGCTCCACCCTGGGGGTCTGCTTCTTCTTCTTCGGCACCAGCATCGCCACCTTCTTCTGCAGGCCCGCCTGGTCCTGACGACTCACCCGATCCCGATGGGAAGAAAGAGGTAGACAGAATAGAGCTTTGCCAAAATGCCTCTTTAAAACCAGGGGGAAGATCGACGTGCAGAGCTTTCGCCATTTGAAGCATGAGAGGGTCCATGAACCTTTGGCGGCGAAATTCATTGGCCATCATCTGCGGGTTCATGGAAATGACCTGATCGGTCAAGATGGCTATCTGCTCACTGAGGGAACTTAAAGAGATACTAGCTTCCCCCTCTTCAGCAGTCTCTGTAGGCTCAGCAGGCTTCTCCACTGCTGATCATTTCCCTCTCTTCCTACTCTTGCTTGATTCAGCGGCTTCAGGGGTAGGCCGTCGTGCAGTGAACATCTGAGTGGTGACAGGGGCCAGCGTCAAATCAGCTTTCCTCTCAATAATCTTCTGAGCTCTGCAAAGGTCAGTGATGAGGTGAGGAAAGACTAAGAGAGCACGAGCACTATTAAGGCAATGCAGCATTTGATCCCGCGCTATCACAGCTATATCCACCGGCTGGCCAGTCATGAGCAGGTACAGGAGCAAGGCCCCCCAACAGGGATGTCAGAAATATGGGCAAGCGGCTGCACGTTGTAGGTCATGAAATTAAGCCAAACCTTCGCCTCCTCATTCATGTGCTTCCTCTCGAAGAATTGCTTCTCACCCCTCCTAGTCCATCTAGCACCTTCCACACCCATCACTTCGAATGCCTCATCCTAATGGATGAGGTCTAAGTTAATCTTTAGGCGCTGAAATTGGCATCGCTCCACCACCGGCAACTTGTAAAAGCGTCGGATATCATCAGCATCAATGGTGAACTCCTGATTCCGGAAATTGATCCCGGTGCCCCTATGGTGGCGGAATGCATATAAAACTCTCGGACTATTGTCAAATTGGCTGTGGCCCTTCTCTTCATTAGTTCCCCAAGACCCAAATCAACGGCCTGCTGATAAAAACGAAATTGGCGGGTCTCAGGAAAGTATCTCTCCTGCACCGCACCCGTACTATTGAATTTCTTGACCGCCTCCGCTCTCGATAAGTAGACTGGTGGTTCCTCATCTGACCCGCTATCGGTTCGTAAATTTTTCGTGCGCACCATCTTCCACCCAATCATAAGGAAAGGCAAACAAACATGCCAACAAAAAGAAACAAAATCACAAAACAGAAAATCGGACCTAAACTACCCTATGGACAGAACTAACCGCCTCATACTCATGTGATCATTGATGGCATGATTAAGTGTAAAAGAGAACTTGAAAATGGCTGTGTAAAAGGAATGGATGAGCATTTATGTCGCGACTTATATAGATATAGGTCGCGACATAAAATGTAACGAGGGCATTTGTAGAAAATTAAGTCGCGACTAAAATGGTAAATGTCGCGACATATTGCAAAAAAATTGGAAAAAATATACGCGCTAAGCCAGCCCTGCTTGTGGGAAGCAAAAGATTTTCACAGCCATCCCAAAATCAACCTAGAAAAGAGTTCGTGTTTTGAAAATAGAAGGCATGCAATGAATAATGTAATATTTGCAAACAAAAACAAGAATCCTAAACTAAAATGGAAGCAATATGAGATAAAACTAACTAACTAAATCAACAAAGAGAAGGGGAGGAGTATACCTTGAGGAATTGAAGGCGAATGGGAAGAAAACGCAAACAGGGGAGGTACACAGATGAATCAAACACGCTATGACTTGATGAGAATGCAAATGTAACTGGACTGAGGGAAAAAGAGGTATAAATAGAGGGGGGAAGGAAGACGAAGGGTTGCAACGGCTGAATAAGGAAGGGGTGCTGATGACCGTTGAGCGGAGAGGGAAAACCTGTAACGGTTGGAGGCGGAAAGTCACGACGGCTGAAGAAAAATGAAATGAAATGGCTGGGTTTGCTAATAAAAAGGGTTAGGGTTCTGCTATCATGCATTATGTCGCGACATATAGCAAAATATGTCGCGACCAATGAAGGTAAATGTTGCGACTAATAAAGGTAAATGTCGTGACATTTTTAAGGAAAAGAAGAGTCGCGACTAAAAAGGTTTATGTCGCGACTAAAATGGTACCGAGACCATTTCACTGGGTAATCTCAGTGAACACCCTTAGTGATACCCCAAAATAGACTAAGTCAATAAAGCAGCCCTTCAAACCAGCAAAGAAACCATGCGATTCATTGCACAAAACCAATTCACACATCACTTAGAGCAATAATCACTGAAAAACTCATAGTCACATGCTAGGCTCAAAATGCCTAGATGGGTAAACGAAATCATGCAATTAAGTGTGTGCTAGAGGAAAAACTCAATGAGCTCAACAAAGAGACATGGGGAGTTTATTTAGCAACAGAAAAACAATAGAAAAGATAAACTAATTCCTACTCTACTGGTACGTCTCCTTCAATTTCAAGTACTCTCCTAACTGAAACAGTGTGCAAAACAAGCGAAATGTACAAGAGATAGGAAAGGGACGACCTGGTGTCACACCGGCTCAACCGGTTCTGAGTAGAGCTTGAGAAGATGGCCATTGCATTGGAAAATCTTGCCTGAGGCCTCCTCTTGCAGCTCTACCACTCCAAGGTCATGCACTTTCACCACTGTGTAAGGTCCATCCCAACTAGTCTTGAATTTGCCTTTCTTGAATTTGAAGCTGGCTTGGTACCTTAGCACACGATCTCCTTCTTTAAATTGCTTCCTCAGAATGTTTGAATCGTGGATTAGCTTTGCTTTCTTCTTGTAGAGATCCGAACTATGGTAAGCGTCCAGTCGTAACTCCTCCAATTCTTGAATCTGAAGGAGACGGTTCAGACCAGCTTCCTCAAACTCTGCATTGCAGCTCTTGACTGCCCAATACGACTTATGCTCAAGTTCGATAGGGATGTGGCAAGCTTTTCTGTAGATAATTCTGTATGGAGACATCCCTATCAGCGTCTTGAAGGCAGTGCGATAAGCCCACAAAGCATCATCCAACCTTAGACTCCAATCCTTGTTTGAGGGTTTGATAATCCGTTCTAAAATCCTCTTGATTTCTCTGTTCGATACTTCAGCCAAACCATTCGTCTGTGGGTGGTAAGGAGTTGAAACCCTGTGGGTCACTCCATACTTTGCTAACAAATAATTGAGAAGCTTGTTGCAGAAATGGGTCCCCTGGTCACTGATAAGTATCTTTGGTACTCCAAATCTAGTACAGACGGTTGACTTCAAGAATTTGACAACTGTGGCGGCATCGTCCTTCCTAGCTGGAATGGCCTCCACCCACCTCGACAAATAATCCACACACAACAGGATGTAGGTATAACCGTGAGAAGGTGGAAAGGGTCCCATGAAGTCAATTCCCCAAGCATAAAAAATCTCACAGAAAAGAATAGGCTGCTGTGGCATCTCATGACGTTTACTCACCCCCTGAATCTTTGACATATATCACAGGCCTTACAATGGTTAAAAGAATCTTTGAAAATAGTGGGCCAGTAAAATCCAGCATCTAATATCTTCCTAGCAGTTTTCTTTGCCCCGAAATGACCTCCACACACAGTGTTGTGGCAGGCTTCCAGAATAGCTCGCGGCTCCACTTTGGGGATACACCTTCTTATCACTTGATCTAAGCAGATTTTCCACAGGTGTGGCTCATCCCAGATGTAGTACGAAGACTCACTCTTAAGTTTTCGCGCCTGAAATGAAGTCAAATGTGGGGGAATTAACTATGTTACAAGATAATTGACTATATGGGCAAACCAAGGTTGGGAAATAGACAAAGTACAAAGAGATTGGTCAGGGAAGGTATCACAAATAGAATTTGAAGGCAATACTCCCCTAGTATCAGATGGAAGTCTACTGAGATGGTCTACAACATGATTTACGCTTCCTGCTCTATCTTTGACTTCAATGTCAAATTCTTGAAGTAGCAGCATCCATCTCAATAGTCTTTGTTTTGATTGAGGTTTGTGAAAAAGACACTTGACAGCTGCATGATCTGTATACACAATCACTTTGGAGTTTATTAGATACTGTCTAAATTTGTCCAGTGCAAACACAATTGCAAACAACTCCTTTTCAGTGGTTGTGTAGTTTTTCTGTGCAATATCAAGAGTTTTAGAAGCATAAGAGATCACTTTTGAAAGGCTACCCTCTTTTTGACCCAACATCGTCCCCACACTTAAATTTGAGGCATCACAAGATATTTCAAAGGGCAATTCCCAATTGGGAGAGGTCAAAATCGGTGGTGAAATCAATTTTCTTCTAAACTCATTAAAGGCATGTTCACATGCAGAGTCAAAACAGAAGTCAACATCTTTTTGCAATAATTTCGAAAGAGGTAAAGCTATCTTACTGAAATCTTTAATGAATCTTCTATAGAATCCCACATGGCCTAGGAAAGACCTTAGTTCTTTCAAATTGGTGGGGTAAGGTAAAGAAGATATCACTTCAATTTTGGCACGATCCACCTCTATTCCTTTTTGTGAAATCAAGTGTCCTAGCACGATGTCGTGATCTACCATGAAGTGGCATTTTTCATAGTTTAAAACAAGCTTTTTATCAATGCATCGTGCTAAAACTTTATCAAGACTTTGCAAACAATCATTAAAAGAATTACCATAGACAGTGAAATCATCCATAAACACATCCATGCATTTTTCAATAAATTCAGAAAATATAGATAACATGCATCTCTGGAATGTGCCAGGAGCATTACACAGACCAAATGGCATCCTTTTATAAGCGTATGTACCAGAGGGGCAAGTGAAAGTGGTCTTATCTTGGTCTCTACGGTCTATAGGAATATGAAAATACCCAGAATACCCATCTAAAAAGCAATAATGACTTTTTCCCGCCAACCTCTATAGCATTTGATCAATGAATGGCAACGGAAAATGGTCTTTTCGAGTGGCATCATTCAGTTTCCTATAATCTATACAAACTTGCCAAGAGTTTTGTACCCTAGTTGGAATTAATTCGTTATTCTCATTTTTTACCATAGTTATTCCGCTCTTTTTCGGCACCACATGTACTGGTGACACCCATTCACTATCTGAGATGGCATATATAATGCCAGCCCTTAACAGCTTGTCAACTTCCTTCCTCACCACATCAGAGATTAGAGGATTTAACCTCCTTTGACTTTGCTTAATGGGTTTGGAATCCTCGGTTAATAGGATTTTGTGAGTGCACACAGTAGAATCTAACCCCTTTATGTCTGACAACTGCCAACCCAGTGCCTCCTTATTCTTCCTTAGGACTCCCAACAATTCAGCCTCCTCACTTTCAGATAAAGAACTGGAAACTATAACAGGTAGTTTATTTTCAGAATTCAGGTAGGCATATTTTAGATTGGGAGGGAGTTCTTTAAGTTCTAGGTTGGGGGGTTGGATAATAGACGGAATTAATCTTAGCCCATCACTAGGGTTTGAGATACTTCCCTTTAGAGGTTCTTGAAGTACGTTCTCATTTTTTGCTTGTTGAATCACTCCGCCTACCTGGCAAGTTGAATCAGTTGCAAATTGATCCACAGGAGTGATTTCCACAGCTGTTTCCACCCTTTTTATCTGCAGTTTTATTGGAAATTAACTCATTCAAAAAATGCAATGTAAAAGGTGTGATCTTAGAGTGTGTTAAATTGGGAGGTGTAGGTGAGGGAAGTGGCCCTTCGACCCCGTAGTCAACCACTGCAGATGGATTAATTTGAGGCTGAGATGTTGTTGCAGAACCCACATGTCACGACTTTTCATCATCATGTCGCGACATAATTGGTACCGAGAGGTCATCTAGCTGAATAGCTTCACAGGTCGCGACATTTATGTCTGTAAGTCGCGACCTAAATGGTACCGAGAGGTTCCCCTGGTAGGTGGTGTCTATGCTTCCTGAATCGGTCTCAATATTTGCCCGTCCAACACTTGCAAACCCTGCAGAGCACACTGGACCATCCTTGCTACAATTCGTGACATTAGTACATGCAGAGAATGAATCTAATTCAGAAGAGAAAAGAAGTTCTTGGGATACCGAAAGCATGTTATCCATCTCAAAAAGGTTGTTGCATGACGTACCAATGGCATCAAAGTTAGAAAAAGAGTAAACAGATGGTAGGGAGTCAAAATATGCATCATACTCACTCAAGGCCAAATCATGATCTGGAGACTCAGCATATTCAGAATCATTATTAAGCAGTCTAGATGAATTCCAGTGACATGTATCATGCATAGTCATTTCATACTCATCCCTGATTTGCTCTACAGTTAGATCAATTGCATTTAAACCCATGAAATTTGCATTGTCAAAGGGATATCGAGTGGCCTCATTCATATTAAAAGTGACTACATGCTCCCCTACCTCCATTGTGATACATCTATGTTTCATGCTTATGATGGTCTTGGAGGTTTGGAGGAATGGTCTGCCTAAGATGAGGGTACTTTCATTTACCACTTCATTGGACATGTCTAGTACATAAAAGTCTGCTGGAAATACAAGGTCTTTAACCTGCACTAGAATGTCCTCTACGATCCCCTTGGGGTATCTAATGGATCGATCCGCTAGTTGAAGAACCACACTGGTATCTTTAAGACCATTAATACCTAAGGCTGAGTAAACTGACCAAGGCATAACATTTATCACGGCTCCTAGATCTAGCAACGCTCCCTTAATATACACTTTCCCTATAGTGCATGGAACGGTGTAGGATCCTGGGTCTTGGCATTTCACTGGCAATTCTACCTTAAAGAGGGAAGATACATTGGCACTCACTTGGATTCTCTCTAAGGGCCTAAATCTTTGTTTGTCATCACATAACTCCTTCAGCAACTTGACATATTTAGGATTCCCTTTTAGAAATTGAACCATAGGCACATTAATCTCAAGTTTGTTAAACAGATTATAAGTCTCATTTGCAAAATCAGATTCAGATTTCTTTTTACCAGCAAAGAAAGCCTTAGGAAAAGGGAGGTTCTTAGAATTTACCTCCTTACCTACAGACGTTGAGGTCCCCTGTTTGCTTGATTCTACATTTTCTTCCCTCTGCTTGCCCTTATATATTGTTCTTGTGTCTGTGCTGTCATTTTCTTGGGTCCTCTTTTCAGATTTAGAACACATCACATGAGTTTTATCTTGAATGCTCTCCTCTTCTTGCACCCTCTTTTTCAGCATAAGTTCTTCTTCTTTTGGAACTTTCAGATTTCCCTAATCTGGTTGGGGGTGGTAGGGGACTAGTCACATCTCTTCCATCCTCAAACCGTACTGTTTTTCCACTTCTTAAGGTGATTGCATTCAGTGATTTTGGATTTATCACTGTGTTGGAGGGAATATTGCCACCCATCTTAGCTTGCATATCGGTGACGGTATTAGACAGCTGGGTCAAATGGCTTGTGACTTCACTGTTTTTGAGTGTAAGTGCTTCCATTTTCTTATTCACCTCCGAGTTGTCTTTTTGCATCCCTTGTAGGATGGAAGTAATAGAGGCAAATCTTTCATCACTTTCCTTAATTCGCTCCTCAATGTTAGTCATTTGAGCAGCCATGCTCTTCAATATCTGTGAAGTCTCATCCATTCTTTGCGGTTGTTGGGAAGACATGCTGTTGCTCGGTGTAGGCACTGTAGCTCTTGGGTGGTTTTGATATCCACTTGATGAGGCACCGGAATGTTAAAACTGATTTCTTTGTCCCCCTTGGTATTGATTTGGCCTATTGGGTCCCTTATCCCACTTGAAATTCGGGTGGTCTCTCCATCCTGGGTTATACGTATTGGAGTAAGGGTCTCGCTGTGAATAATGTCCATCGCATCCTTGGTATAAGGAATTGACCTCTTCAACCGGTCTAGGGCAATTCTCTGTGAGATGCATAGGAGAATTACAATCTCCACAGGTGGAAGCTACCATAGCTAGAGTTTGATGTATTGGTGATCGCAAACTCTCCACTATGCTTGTTAGTTTGGACATATCTTGAGCGAGTTTCACTAACAACGGGTCTCGTTCAGCCTTATGATCCTTGAGCTCCCTGGAATTCGCATGCTGTCTGTTTAAGGCAAAAGTTCTAATCAATTCCCACGCAGCTCGGGGTTTCATATTTTCCACTGAGCCATTAGCAGCAGTGTCCAAAACTTGAGCGTCATATGCAAGGAGTCCATTATAGAAATATTGTACCAGATGCTCTTCCAAGATTTGATGATTGGGACATCTAGTTAGCATTTCTTGGAAACGACTCTAATACTCAAAGAATGTCTCATAGACCTCTTGTTTTACGGTTGAAATTTCCTTCTGGGTGGCAGATATTTTTGTAGAAGGAAAGTATTTATCTAGAAATGCCTTCTTCAAACTTATCCACGACTCATATACATTATCCACATATAGAGGTAAGTTCATATACCATTCCTTTGCTTTGCCCTCCAGAGATAGGTGGAATACCTTCCACATCACATCATCAATGTTTGCGCCCACTGGCTTCATGGACATGCATTGCATATAAAGCGTCCGAAGGTGGAGATAAGGATTTTCACCTGCAAGTCCATGAAATTTAGGCAATGAGTGTATCAGTTGACCCTTTATTTCAAAATCAGCATTAAAAGTAGGAAAAACACCAGGCATGGGGTCAAAATTCCCGTCAGATTGTGTTAATTCTTTAATTGTTCTGCCCTTATGCGGATCATTAATCCTATTATGCCCATTATTCTCCCCTTGGCCTTCATAACCATTCCCGTTATTAGGTCTATTATGATTGCCATTATGATTTTCAGGACCAATGTGATCAGCCATAATTTCCTCTTCTACCTCCTCACTCTCACTAGATGAATGAGGAGGATTTCGCAGAGTGGGTGTATTAAGTTGTTCTGTCTCTCTCACTCTTCTGACTCTATGCCCTCTCCGCATGGAAACACTCCTTCAATTTATGCACAAAACAGATTTCAAGAGAATCTTGCAGATGTACAACGTAGCAAACTGAAATAAGATGCTAACTCAGTGAATTGTATAGTACGCAGTGAGTTTAAGGTGTTGTGGATGCTATACACTCTCAAAAGTATGCACAGAATCAATATGAATGCAATGCTGAACAATTAAGGTGATTTGTAATGAAAAAGATCAGTTACGTCACGACCCAAAAGTACTAAGCCGTGACCCAATATGTACCGAGAGCCACAGAGATGCAAATTTGAACACTTAGAAAAATTCTTGCTGAAACAAGGGGACAAGTCGCAACTTATAAGTAATAAGTCGCGACCTAAAGTGTATCGAGAGCACTCTCTGGAAGTGAATGACTTAATGTCGCGATTGGCAGTAAAAATGTCACGACTAAAGTGTTACTGGGACTACTCCTGTCCAACAAAGAGAGGTATGCGTGGGCATTTCAAAACTAGATGTAACATTACAATGTAAAGGTGCAAATGCAAAAATTATCAAGGAAAATCAAGATGTTTATTTGTATTTCTGTAAAATTTGTATGCTATGCAATGTTAAAGCTATAATCTAAACCTAATGCTCAACAAGAATCAAACCAGGTCAACTAAAATGGTGATAACCAATTACTAGGGAACCAATTACTTGGCTCCCTGGCAACGACGCCATTGATCGGATACGGTTTGTCGCCTTCCGGTTCGATACAAAATGATTGCACCAAAATAATGTAGTATAGTGAGCAACCAATCGTTCTTCTCGAGGAGTGGTTTATTGATTATCATAGTCTAAATTGGTTATCAAAAACATTGTTGAACTTGAATTTGCAAAGTAAGGGGGATTTGGTCTAAAGCTACAGAATGAAATGCAAAACTTGTGTAAAATATTTTTTTTGTGTTTTCAAATATTGAAAGTGAAATTTGGATTGAAAGGGAGTATAGTGAGTATACTCTCAATGATGGAAACTTAACTTTCCTTGCCTTGGCTTAGTTATGGGAGATCTATCCTTCTGAGTTCAATTAATAAACCCTAAGCTATCACTTAGGTCCAATGGTTCAATTAATGCAGATTTGCTTGAATCCAAGTCAAATGACATTCCTTAAAGCATTGTTCAGCGTAACTCAGAATGCAGAAAGAGTAATTGATGCTCATGCTTTTGAAGGGTTGCAATCACAATCACAGAAACCTAATGAACAACTAATTACCAATGATCATTGATAACCTAGTGAACACAAGGAATCAAATATGAAATTCATTAACTCTAGTACGTATGAACAACAACCAATCCAACTACATAGCCAAATCATAAATTCACAGATTTGCAAATTGAAGTTCATAGTAGTAGAAGTCTCTAGATCTAAAGATCTCTACAACATTCAAATACAAGATATGGCTAGGAATACTCCCCAATGAATCTCTGGCTCAAGTCTTGCTCTCCATCACCAAGAGGCTAAAGATCTAGCCTCTCATGATTTCTTGGACGCAACAATCATCACTCCTACGCTCAGCCATCAGAAAAGGAAGATGAAGATGGAGAAGGTGCAGCAGAAGGTGGTTGGAAGGTAGGAGAAGTGTGGAAGATGGAAAATGGAGGTGAAAAATGTAGAAAAAATGGAGAGAGGGTTTCAGAATGGAAAGGAAGTACACAGAACTCCCCTGGCTTCTGGATTTGCTCCTCCAAAGTGCAGAATGACGTCCCCCCTTCGTGATTATTCCGATTTCGTTAGATCCAGTTGCTGATCTTAGCTCAAAACGCACAGCAGCATTTCCCTGCTTCACGTCGCGACGTATAGTAAAATAAGTCCCGACTTAATAGATATATGTTGCGACCTAGTTGGAATTTTGTCGCGACCTAGTTGGCTAAAAGAGCTCCAGAAGTCATGAAAATTTCGCAACTCATGGTATTGTGTCACGACGTATATGCTCCAGTGGCATTCCATTCAGTCCTGAATGCATCCCCTTCAGTTTCATCTCCAAGCATTCGAATATCTCACCTAGACATCTGCAAAAGAAACGAAGGGAACATTGTTAAAGCATAAAACACTGGGCTCAAAAGCAAGTACAACTGGGGGCACAATTTACTCAATTTCCCTTCTGTATTAATGAATATGTTATGTAAGATCACGAAAGGGGAAAAGGTTCAATTTAACACAAAATGGGTTGATTAAGCCATAAAATGTCCCGAAATGAAGCAGGAAAACCATGTTAATATTAGCATTTATCACTAAGTATTTATTTAGTTATTTTAAATTACCTAAAAAGTTCAAGTGATTCTTACATTAAATATTAAAAGTAGTGAATAATAAGATGTGACCTTGAACTAGATCAATGTACTGAAATGAAGGTTTATAGTTAGGATTAGAAGAAATGGGTATTAACTAATTATCAACTTACCCTGTATACGTAAATTAGACGCAATACCGAACACTGTCACGCTAACGTCTAGAATTTTCAACATTGATGTGCCATGTATGAATAAAGAAAGGCTTGCAGTATCATCATATAAAGAATTTTCAAAATGCATGGGTCCCCATATTAACAAAATCGAAGACTTTATTGTTAATAATTAAATTTATTGATTAGCAATATCTTCTTCAAACAAAACTAATAACTAGGGCTGTGCAACGGGCGGGACGGGCTGGCCCGATGGCCAACCCGTGGCCCGCCCGTTTATTGTTATACGGGTTCGGGCTATCCCGAACCCGGTAAGGAGCCCGTTTTAGCCCGAGATAAACGGGCTACCCCAAAACCCGCCGGGTTCAGGCGGGTTAACGGGCAGCCCGTTTTTTTTTTGTGTGTGCGCCTGTTGCAGACTCGAAGAGTAGGAGACTTGTGCTGCTACAACGAGTTTTCCACTGTAATCTGAGAGCTTTTCAAATTTGAGAGGCTTCCAAGTTCCAATAATAATGGAACATACAAATTACAATAAGATACTCATACAAATATGGTACAAACACAACAAAGCAATCATCAACAGAGCTGGGCGAGCGACTGGGTTCTGGGGGGAAAACACCAAACGTTACCTCCAGCCACGAAGACGAACGACTAGGCACTGGCGACCTGAGGCAGAGCTGGGCAAGCAGAGCACGACTGCTGAGTTGACTAGCTGAGGCCGGTAGCGAGGAGCAGAAGATTGGGCGTGGCCGAAATGCAGAGGGGATGAGCAGCGAAGACTGGGCGTGCGATGTGCCTGTGTTGTGTGGACGGTGGTAGCAACGAGGGGACGACTGGACAAGCAGCGGAGCAGGACAGGGATGGAGGGTGGAGATGCCGACTGCCAAGCTTGATAGATCGAGAGTCGAGAGAGACGGAGACTTGGAGTTGGAGAAGGGTGGAGATGAGAGATTGAGAGAAATATGGGGAGGGGGGCTCGTGAGAATGAAGAAGGGAAGGGAGAGAGATTGAAAAAAAAAAAAACTTTCAGGGAGGAGTGGCGCCGCGTCACTGACCTATGCCGTGAGGAAGAAGAATAGAAGATGGTGAAACCAAAAAGGAGGTAGGTTTTTTATTTTGAGATTTAAATGTTATATAAATATAAAAAGGGATAAAAGCTACATTTGGAGTTGCAAGGAATCGAACGAGAGAGCTAGCTGTCACTTGTCAATTTCAAAGATTGCTTTACCACTTGAGTCATGTGTTGGAATTGTCTTGCATGTTAGAAATTTAATATATTAGAGAAAATTAATATAATTTAAAAATAAAAAAAATATATGGGCGGGTACGGGCTGCCCGAGGGTGTGCCCGTAGCCCGCCCGTTTAATAGCATAGCCCGTCCCGTTTAAGCCCGCCCGTGACGGGTCACTTTTGGGCGGGCCCAAACGGGAAAAATCTCGGGCGGGTTCGGGCGGGTTCACCGGGTTCCGGGTCACTTGCTCAGCCCTACTAATAACCTAAATATTTATCATTGTTACAAACTCCATAATGTTACGTCACTACAAAAAATGAATCCTTCAGCGGCGACAAATGTCGCTGCTAAAAGCCAATACGTCGCCGTAGAAACCTTTTCAGCAGCGGCAAAATGTCGCCGCCAGCTCGCTACAGAAGAAGCTGTGGCCGAAGCTTTTAGCGGTGACATTTAATAGTCGCCGCTGAAAGGTAACATTCGGGGGCGACTAAAAGTCATTGCCGATTGGATGATTAGGCGGCGACTTTATGTCGCCGCTGATGTATAGCATAGGCGGCACCTTTGTTGCCGCTGAAGGTTCCCGACACGGCTGTTGGTGGCAAGGAAAGTCAAAAATTTTTTAAACCGCTAATATCATGTGGGATTTAGAAATATGACTTTCAAAACCGCATGTGTTAAGTACGGTTTAGAAAGTAATACATTTACACTGCATATAAACAAGCGGTCTAAAAAATGAATTTTTGAGGTCTAAAAATCATTTCTTTCTATTGGAAAAAAAACGTAATTTTCTAAACTGCTCGCCAGTAATGCGGTTTAGAAAGTCATCTTTCTAAACCGAATTTTCTAAACCGCTCGGAAGTTATGCGGTTTAGAAAGTCATCTTTCTAAACCGCATGTCTTTAGTGTGGTTTAGAAAGTCATATTTCTAAACCGCATGTCTGGCATGCGGTTTAAAAAGTAGTACATTTAGACCGCATATAGACAAGCGGTCTAAAAAATGTGAATGTGAGGTCTGAAAAACACATTTCTTTATATTCAATTTTTTTTACATTTAAATAAAAGATCTGTAATATACACATGAATTTGAAGATTGAAAATAAATATATTAGAAATCAATAACGTTCACATGATTTTTTAACATTCTAAACTAAAAAAAGGGAAAAATAGATTATTTATTAAAGCAATTAACAATTTTATGGTAAGTACATGCATGTTAGTTAATATTGCCCCTGTTGCACTAAAGCAGCTAGTTGAACATGCTTTCTTTACTCCATTTGTTGTATCCTTTGCTCAAAATGTGCACGCTCTGACTCCATTTTCACACGCTCTTCTGCCATCTTTGCACGCTCTGCTTCCATGCATCTTTTCTCGCTCTTAGAATTTTCTATCAAAGGCTTTATATATCTTGTTACTTACATCCGTTACAATTGAATGCATTAATCAAGGTGAATTGCTTTTGTTTACATGTTCATTTACCTTATCATCTTCAGCCATGCCAATATTAATGCTTATGTCTGTTGAATACATCTCTGCAGAGAAGCATTGAGGTGTGTCCAAAGGAAGAGATAAACATCCAAGCCTGGTATCCAAAGTGAACCAACTGGGAATGCTAACCTAAAACCACATGCATGGAAAGAATATTATTAAGACCATCAGAAATAAAATGTTACAAAAGAAAATTATGTGACCAAAAAATTATGATGCTAATGCAGATTAGTAACCATACCATCTCAAATAGCTCTTGCTTTTACTCCTTGAAAGAAATCTAAATATTGAACATCTTCATTAGCTACCATTGGAAATAAATGAGAACGATTTTATTATCTGTCACTTAGAAATAAATGAGAATGATCTACAAACAATTAAAAAAAAATGAATGCCCTACATTCTATTGGTCCAAAAAAAAAACCAAATAACACAGTACATCTTTGAGCATTTAAAACCATACTTAGCCACATGAGAATGCCCAATTTAAGAATCACCACACAGTAGACTAATATCATAACTAACATGATAACAATGAAGAAAAAAAATGGTGAAAGTAAATTTGTCCAAAATGAAAATTAAAAACACTTAAACAGTCAAGTTGATCAATCTCACAATCCAAGCCTGAGGCAACCAATAGTAAGGCATAGAAGTTTGGGCTTTTGCTTAATCATACCTGTTGGGGAGCAACTGAGACAATTGTCCTATGGTAAGTATATTTTAAGGCTGCCCCCGTGGCATTAAAGCAGCTAAGGATACAGCTAGTTGAGCATGTATCTTTTGTTCCATTAGTTCCATCCTTTGCTCAAGTTGTGCATGCTCTGCCTCCATTTGTGCACGCTCTGCTGTAAGCTCTGCCTCCATCCTTGCACGCTCTGCCTCCATCTGTGCACGCTCTACTACACGCTCTGCCTCCATCCTTGCATGCTCTTTTGCCATCTTTTCTCACTCCTCTTGGAATTTTCTATTAAACTCTTCATGTAACTTGTTACACACATCCTCCATAATTGAAGTATCGCTATAATGAGTCCGAGCTCTCTTCCTTGAAGGCTCTGCACCATATCCTTTTCCTCGTACATACCCTGACCTCTCTCCAAGAACAGCTGTCAGTATGTCATCAGAGGTCATTCGAGCATCACTCTCCAACTCTTCTTCTTGTTGTTGAATAATTTCTTGAATGCGAATCTAAAATTGAAGTATGAAACAAATTAAATAAAAACAAAATTCATTTACTCAACATTGAAAAAGATAAAATCATACGTGAATTTGTTCAGATTGTGGATCTGCCCAAACTAATTGTCCCTCTAAAGTCTTCCTAGTATGTGTTAACTCCCACAACTGGTCAGGTGGTGCATGTTGTCCAGTGATGGGGTCTCTCTACAAAGTATAATGCACAATGACAAGAAATAGTATATTTGAAAATGAAAATATGA